>JACXGM010001777.1:0-36907 GCA_016801145.1 Umbra pygmaea | reverse complement strand
CACTTCTGGTCAACCCAGGATGAGGTGGGGGGGGCAGTGAGCCAGTTACGGGGTGTGTTCATTAGGGCACGAAACGAACAACGTTTTGATACAGAAAATGCAAAGTAGCATTTCTTACTGAGCCATGAATGTAAAGACGAAGCTGTCCTCTGGGTCCGCAGCCAGACTGCAGGACAGCATAATCAAGTTGTGTGTGTTTTGGGGGGTGGTGGAGATGAAAACCAGACACATCTGTCTGAGTTCGGGAAGCTTCACAGACTCACAACATCACTTATGAGCCTATTCCTCATTACAGACTCAAGAGGAAAACAGAGAGAGAGATGACAGTCAGCGAGAAGAAACAGAAACTGAGAAAAACAGGCAGATGGAGAGAGTATGACAGATGGATAAACTATAAAATACAGAGAGAAGACTGAGATGGAGAGGAAGAGAGAATGTGAAACAGTGAATAATAACCAACATTATCTTCATCATTCATCCTGTGTCAGTCAGTTTGCCACAATCATTCCAGGATCATTTACAGTCTGTTGTAAGAGAGAACATCAATAGTTCTCCATTACGGTGCCCCGTCTTGTGCCTCCGATGTCATGCTGAAGACTCTAATAGCCTCACTGCGTGTGTGTGTGTGTGTGTGTATGGTGTGTGTTTAATCCCCATTCATCTAACAAAGTAATACACCAAATTGATTTTTTGACGATATATTACCAGGGTATGCTAAGAATGTATTCTTATTTACAGCAATGACCTGGGAGTAGTTATCAGTCTTACTCAGGAAAAGAATGACAGTGGTTGGTCACCAAAATTATGTTTTTTCCAAATCTGCAATAATATTATAAGAACCTATACAGTCTATCTTCCAAAAAGACTAATTGCATGCTTAATCAAGTGCATTTAAGGGTGAGACATGTAAGCATATGTAAGTATTCTCCATAGGCAGCAGCTTTATAAGAGGGCAAGTCTTTCAAAAACCAATGTTTAAGGTTAGGGTTTAAGACACAATACACACACAAAAACATACACAAACAAACACACACAGTCTTTTGTACCTATCTAAGTGGGGACTTGAAAAGTCATTTTGACTTAAAAATCTATGTTCCCTATTTCCTAGCCCTAAAGCTAAACCTAAACTTATCCATACACTTACCCTAACCTCAGTAACCCACATTTAGTGTCTAAAATTACCTAACCCCTGAGCCATAAATCGCAATTCCCCAACAGGGGACTTGAAAAATGTCCCCACATGGTCAATTTATGATGTCTATGTATACATGTGTAAAGGTCCCCACATGTTCATATAGACATGTACACACAGACACACCCGAGGCAGATCTACAGTGGAGGTCTCCTTGCTCTAATTGGACATTACAATTGCAGATGTGAACTAACGTGTTGAACGATGATGCACATGAATTAAATATCCCAGACTGGGACTTAAATAGAAAACAGATACACAGACCTAGAGAGGGTGAGAGAGAGAGGGTGGGTGGTGGAGAGGATGAGAGAGGGTAAGAGAGATATACATACATACATACATACATACATACATACATACATACATACAGAGACAGACAGACAGAGACAGACAGAGACAGACAGAGACAGACAGAGACAGACAGAGACAGACAGAGACAGACAGAGACAGACAGAGACAGACAGACAGACACAGACAGAGACATACAGACAGAGACAGACAGAGACAGACAGACAGAGACAGACAGAGACAGACAGACAGAGACAGACAGAGACAGACAGACAGAGACAGACAGAGACAGACAGACAGACAGAGACAGACAGACAGACAGACAGAGACAGACAGACAGACAGACAGAGACAGACAGACAGACAGAGACAGACAGACAGACAGACAGACAGAGACAGACAGAGACAGACAGAGACAGACAGAGACAGACAGAGACAGACAGAGACAGACAGAGACAGACAGAGACAGACAGAGACAGACAGACACAGACAGACACAGACAGAGACAGACGGGAGAGAGGGAAAGAAAAATACATCAAAATACCACAAGAAACAGAGGGAAGAAGGTGAGACAGGCTTTTCCGTAGACAGGAAAGGATGGAGTATGAATGAGAATAAGGAAAGAGAGACCACTTTTCCATGGTCACTATCGGCAGAGTGAGACTACGATAGCATTCTTAATTCCAACTGCAGTTATCGGTTCTGTTGACGAGCAGGCCATGGTTGATTCCACTGTGGGAAAATGGATCAGTTAGCCTGTTTTCATTGATGTCTACAAAGGATGTAACTCAACTGGAAAAATGCCAATATACTTTGCAACTCCTTTATTTAGAAGGGTATGGATTTTTGGTGGCCAAACATACTGTAGAGTCAAAGTAACATACTGCATTCTCTTTTTTGGTCTGGGTTAATGCATAAATGTGTTTAATGTTTTGTGTCCACGGTCTGTCAAGTACTACAGTAACCTCTAACTTTGAATGTGGCTAATAATATCACTGCGGGGAGTATCTAAATCACAAGGTGACACACAAGACATACGGGGGAGGGTGTAGTGAGATAACTGATAATTAAAGTTTACCGATTGATTGACACAGCCAATTTCGGGTGGTAGCCAAAGGCCACATTTATAGTGAGAGTTCACCAGACCCTCAGCAAATTCAGCAGAAGTGTTTGAGAATGAACTTAGTACAGTACAGCATTGGCAAACTGAACAAACAACACAAAACCCTTTCATGAACAATAATTGATTGTGCTTGCCATTTCAATTGCTTTTTTGCAAAATAATCAAATGTAAACTGATGGTTGACCTTGCTGTGTCACATTATTTGTTGGTCTGTGCATCACATCTGGAACTGATGCTATTTGTTACTTACATACAGTGTAATAACTACAGTATTTTACTTTAATCAGCACACTTGTATACACATATATACTTACATATTACTTAATAATTGCTCATTAGTACTAATTAGCAAGTATTAGTTATTAATTAATAAGTATTAGTTAATGTTAATGACTTTTCCAGTAGGGATTACACATTAGGGGTAGTCTAGCTGGCTCTTACCAGAGCCTGGTAGGTGTTCAGGATCCAGCAAATGATTTGTGGCTCCTCCACGTCTGTACCTGTGAGACGATGAGACGAGGACATGACTAAGGTTAGCTGAACTCTCTCATTAACCACCCTCTTGATGTTTTACTCACTTTAAGGACCAAGACAATTATTGTAATTTATAATCCCTAACATATCCTTGACCCTGAATGAAACTTACCCTAAACACCTCTTGTCCATATGAGAGTCAACAACATTCGCAGGGATTTTTTTGTACTTGCAAGTGCACAGAAACAACCCCAGAAAACACCCTCCTACAGCCTTCAGGCGGTGACAGAAATCTGGAATTTTTGGCAAGAAGAACCACTACTTTTTTTTCCTAATGTCAAACACACAACAGGGTTACACTCAAAGAGGGGTTTCATAGCAAGGTTTACTTTCATTTCTTTTTTTCTCACCCATGTGCATTCTGGGAAATTGAGAGGATCCATGACATCCCCTCAGCCTGCCAACCAGAACCTCCAACCCAACCCCACCAAACCTGATGCATAAACACATCTCTGTGGTCCTCCTCTCCTTATGGAGCTGTTACTCTCAGACAGACCAGAGTTGTGGCTTTAGGAAAACTCAGTAAGACTCCTTAATTCTAGTAAAACTAAATGAATGATCCTTAATCAGTCAATCCTCAACTGTAGCTGCACTGGACACAACAAACTCTGCAAACATTCCCAACGTAGCTGGATCTCAGAGGATGTTGACACCTACTAGTATCACTGTCTGATAGGACCGTTCATTCTAGGACTGTTCATTCTATTCCTAATTTCAAGTAAGCCACGTCCAGTTTAAATTCAAATCTAGAATTGTTTGGGTGATGTAATTTCAGCAAAGTTAGATGTATATTTTTAGTGCCACCCTAACAAGGCTCATCACTTGGATGTTTATGCTCTGGTAAACTGGTCCCCACTGCTCATGCCTAACAAAACAACGATCTACAAAATATTGGTGTTAAACAAATAGTGACTGATTTCAATAAAACTCTTACTTTATATCAGGGATCTCCAACCATGGTGGACAAGCTGAATGAGGTAAGACCAAATTGGGTTCGGAGGGAATAGCTAATGATTGTAGCTCTCCAGGAACAGGGTTGGATACATCTGATTTGAAGGGGATGATTATGAAGTAATCTAGAATTTGCAGTAATGTAGAATAGGGGCTCAGGACAAGTCTTTTCAGCACATTTCTATATGCAAACCATTGCAGTTTGATCTCAGGCATCTGAACAGTTCACCACATTTTAGATGGACATGTTGTGTAGAATACATTGATTAGAATACATTTGACAGGAAATCTTGTCAATTCTATTCCTGAGATTTTTTATCTGACATGTTACACAACATTCAGATAGAAAAGTATATTTATTGTAAATAATATATTTCTATCACAAACACAAGTAACCGTTAATGATAATAATAGCATTTCTATGCTTGCTGGAAATAATCAGGCTGCAGCTCAGAGCATTCGTTCCAATGCTTAAAGCACCACGTGCCCCGCCTTAGTTCAAACAGCAAACACACCAAGTAGTAAGTATGGTGACCCCTGATAATTGCCTGTCTAAATGTTCAACACACCCAAGACACTAAAAACCCACTAGGGACTAAAGGGTTACATCTTAACTGGTACCCTTTTATGAATGGGAAACAGTGGTGAACCTCATAGGAATATGGTGTGCTTTGTAAACCTCTGTCTGTTTAGTTATTCCCTAGAATTGATGACCTGACACTGGGATCCACCTGGCGCACAATGGCTCTGCTTGGCTGGTACCATTGGAGGCTGGAGGAAAGAAAGCCATTGTTTTTCCTGGTGGTTTTATCAAACAATGGCCTCCTTACTCCTGGTCATACTAACTGAGAAACTGGCTTCTGGGAGGTGCATCGTTGATTTCTCTGGTCTTTATAAGCCCTTTTGTGAGTGCCATAGAGGTCTTGGAACAAACAACATTTTATTGAAACTGAATGGCTGAGTAACCACCAAGTAACTACTGAGTACGGTTATGCTATACCCAACAGACACATGGTGAAATAAACTTGCAAGACATCTTTCAATTTCTTTTTGTTTTTCATAAAATGTCAAATTAAAGAACATATAGAAAATCCAGCACAACTGTCACAAAACATTTATTAGCTTAAATATGGATTGGAGTGAAATACAATTTAAATGGATCTACATTTACATTGAAAGAATAATGACTGACCTTGACTGTTAGATTGTTGTTACTCCACGTTGGTGTTAAATAGGACTGGGATGTTCTAGGCAGTGCTGCACAAGAGAACAAAATGAAGCCTTTATTCGTGTGAATGAATCTCTATAACTCATTCCCTCTTTCATTCTCCTGCGATTTGGACACCCAGCTCCCCATGCTTTGCTCCTCTTCAAGTATTAGTGAGCAGGCAGACAGACAGGCAGACTTAAACCAGGAAGGGTGTGTCATCATCAGGACAAACATGACACAGACTAAAATTAATTCTCTCATTAGCAGACTTTTCTTGCTGCTCACTACATCAAAACCACGGGACCACCCACATATTGATGTCCTCTCAAACATCCAGGCACAGCTATAAGCTGCTCTCTAGTGACTAAAACCAAATAAGAATATAACAAACAAATATAAACAGGACTTTCGAAGGAAACGTTTCACCAGAAGTAGGCTATAGCATGTATTAATCCAACTGTAGCTTGGTTGCACTAATGTTAAATGTTCAAATGTAAACACGTTGATTGTTTTACAATGAATACGTTTTTCAATGAGTATCAGTGTCACTCAAGGAGGGATGGAATATCTTTCATAAATTCAGGCACCTTAGTTGGACTTTTAGTTCGCAATACACAGGATTTGGCAACTTGAAAAAAATCAATACAAATATGGTAACCTAGCTAAAATACATTCATACAACCCCACTGAGGACAGCAAGTACCCATGAAATAATCACTTAGTCTAATAAATCCCTATGAGTTTATTTTGGAAAAATGTAACTTGTAAATACTATATGTGTATTCTTTCATTGTTAGTTATTGGCCCTTGATATTATCAGTCTTACTGTAGAGCATTACTAAACTAATTTAAAGATCTGATTGGTGGATAGGATGGAAAACAAACCTTACCCTCAGTAAACAATAATTGGTCTATGATTCAATAATCCTTGTGACCTTATGCAGTTTTCAAAATATACTCTCAACAAAGCATGCAGAATTTCCAGGATTAGTTTTTCTAAATAGTTCTAATTTATAGAATTCTTACTCCCTTAGCAGTGGAAACAGCCTGAAATGAAGGAAATACTGATTTGACTGCACTGGTTCTGTAACACGCAAAGAAATCACTGTTTTAATAGGATAACGCTGATTCAAAAATGTCATTTGAAAAAGCTGTGGATTCTCATTTGCCATGGGCAGACTCATTTCCTATTTAACTTTTGTAATGTTTATCTTTTCCAAAGAGGAATACATCACATACATTTTTGTGAATGAGTAATTGCTAAACCTTCCACCTGGATAGTGCTAGCGCCGCAATTACACCCTGGGCCTCACAGGACCAAAAGGAGACGTATCATAATCGACAACATCCTGTAGCAACACGCCATGTCGTCTGACTCTGTAACAGCCCTAATGTCTCTGCATGCTTTTACCGTAGCGTGAAGTCAACTAGGTGATAGTGACTATTTAATGGTGCTATTTTTAAGAATGTGTAGCATTTTAAGGAGGGAGAACTGAACTAAGATCTCTTTCAGAGACCAGCTTCCAAAAGCTGTAGATCAAGTATTTCATGTTTCATGATGTTTTAAAATTCGTAAAAAGCATTTTAGACAGGATGATTTCCTATAATATGCTGTGAATATTTCTACATTTGAACAGGAATTTCAATGAGGATGTGATGAGTTCAACTTCCACAGTACACACGCTCATCTGCCTTTAATAAAATGCACACATTTTAGGTAATGCTTTTGTATTTAACAAAGCACTGCATAGTGTAGGGAAACAATATCCCCTAATAGCAAATCTTTTCAGATTTTCTTGAAATTTAAAAAAATATTGTGTATACAGCGTTTGTAAGCTGGTCATTTGAAAGAAAAATTGTTCCATTGATACGGCTCAAATTCTACAAATAGCACCTTTAGGCATTTTGTGTTTCTGGATGCAATTTAGTATATCATGTTTCCAACTCCAAACACAGTTCAGCCTTATCAATCAGTTAATTATTGGAAGCAGGTGCGTTAAATTAGGTTTAAAACCTACATGACTGTAGCTCTCCAGGAACATGGTTGGAGTTTTAACCTACAGAAAGGTAGCTCTCCAGGAACATGGTTGGAGTTTTAACCTACAGAAAGGTAGCTCTCCAGGAACATGGTTGGAGTTTTAACCTACAGAAGGGTAGCTCTCCAGGAACATGGTTGGAGTTTTAACCTACATAAGGGTAGCTCTCCAGGAACATGGTTGGAGTTTTAACCTACAGAAAGGGTAGCTCTCATGGAACACGGTTGGATTTATGTTACGTAGGAGAGTAGCTGTACAGTAGACCACCCAAAACCGACATCCCACCAAGCCACACCCACCTCCTACCACAGGTCTTAATTGACTCCATCCTTTGGGCATGCCGTTCCACTTACAACACATCGAAGCTTAAACTATCACCATTCTGTAATTCTTACAATGTTTGGCCAAGGGACTTGTAATAAGCAATATTACATCTGTTTAGAAACTTCTGAACAGGCTCTCTCATTATACAGTGAAATGCAATATTAATACATACATTTTAAACTGGGAAAAAAAACTAAATCATTAGTAGAAATGGCTGGAGATAATTGCAGTTTCTGGAATCTGGATATCCAATGTCTGTTGTGGGTTAGGGGCAATGATTACATTAATTACAAATTGGATGTCATAAAAAATTGTGTAGAAAACAAGTAAAAAATAAAAGACAGAACATTTATATTTAAGCGTTCATTTTAGTGCGATTCATGATTACTTAAATGGCCTTGTTTGTGATAAAGAAAACACATTTTTGACTAAAATAGCAAGAGTTTATTTATTCTGTTTAAGTAATATGGCGAAGGGAAGCCAGGGATCCAGGCGTAATCACTGATCTTGTGTTTCCTTCTGCATGACATTACTATTGCAGCTTTCTATATACTGGTTAACATTTTAAGTACTGTAGCACTTAATGAAAATGTCCCTACAAAAACAAGTGTGCTAGAACAACATGGAAATTCCGCTGAGGCTCCATGCACAGTTTATACAGCATGGAAAACATGACTTAAAAGAGGCTATTTACAAAAAATAGCTTTGTGTCAAGCTGAGTGCAGACAGAGGAAGACCCAATGATGAAAGGAGAAATAAAGGAATGGATATGCAACCAGACGTCATAATAACATGAAGCCTTTAATTTTGAGATGGCAATATACTACAGGGCAGCGGAGTTGAGGGCTCGAAAGGACACAAAAGAATGCTTCTGCCAGTTTCAAAAGCCTTTGATCCTCTGGTAGCCTCACTCCAAATGTTTTGTTTAGAAACAAATAGTTTAGATGCATGGCTGAAGTCAGTGACATTCCGACGCAGTGGTCGGAACGCCAGCAGGGAAAAAGAAAGATTGAAAAAAAATGGAATAAAAAAATATATATATATATATATATATATATATATATATACACACTGTTTTTCGAGTGCCCATACATGATATATTGTTTATTTATTTAAACCCAAAGGTGATGTCAGAAAGAAGCCTTTGGAATAAATACCTACAGTACATAGCCTAAACAACATTTGCTGTGAAGAGAGCTGCGAGAGCAGGACAGAGAGAGAGTGAAAGAATGAGTGAAAGACAGCTAGAGAGAGAAAGAGTATAGGAGATTGTGACAGTAGAACGAAGGAAGAAAGCAGGGGAGAAGAGAGAGCATGAACGCAGGAGAGAAAGTGGAGAAGAGAGCGAAAGGAGGGTAGATCTACCCCTCCCTTCTTTATTAACATGTTTTCCTTCCTTTGCTCCAAAATGTGTAAAAAAAAACTCAAACCTGAGGGCATTAATCTGTTTCTTTTGGAGGTTAGCGTAGATGCTATCAATGCCCATTCATTCCAGGCCAGATGGCTAATGGCTAACTGATGCTAGGAGTGCCAGGGTTGAGGAACCTAATATATTGCATTGGTAGAAAGGGCTTCCAGTTCTCTCTAACGAGTGTCAATCACCAAGCTGACGCGAGGGGGGTACGTAATCCAGTGAGACTGGGACCTCAGTCATTAGGCCTCCTGCAACGCTACATGAAAATAACCATTTGTTTTAGGACAAATTTAAAATCAGTCCCTCCCAGTTACATTTAATTTTTCTCTGGTGTCTAATAAATGCGACTCAGGCAGTCAGAAGTACTTATCTTGCTACACAGCGGGAAAACTGAAGGGAGGGGGCGGCCATTTTAGCTTCAGTGGATTGGATCAGTTAGGGGGGCTACATCCCTCTCTCACCTTATCTGATTTGACACAAGCATGACAAGATATTTCACAACCCCTAAGAGATGATGGTTGTGAAAAGTGTGTGTTTGTGCATGCACAACATGCATGTGTGGAGAGGTAACACATCCAAGGACAGACTACTGCTTCTTATCAACACCCAGCAGTGAATAAGAGCCTTTGTCTTGGCTCTCTGGCATTGTGGGGAGCTTAAAACATGGCGAAGGCCAGCTCATACTCAAACAAAAAATGCTCAAAGCCAGGTTCTGTCCCAATATGTCTCCTTCCTCCTGACCTGTTGCCCTCTTTTTGCTACAGCCCTCTGTACCGCCGCACAATGGGCAATGTTGTACTTGTGGACTGGAAGGGGATCCCATATACCAGACATGCAGATTTTGGCATTAAGGAGAGCTTGGAACTTACCAGTAAATATTTAAATGAAAAGGCCAAAGTATTCTCCAGTGTGTGCAACAAGCATTCATACACAAAAATTCAGCTATATTTAAAATCGAAAGAGAAACAAACATTGTTTTGGATTACAAATAATGTCTCAAAAACAGTCGGTACTAGGATGCAGGCATTTCGGAAAATATTTTTTAAACTGTAATTTAACAGGAGAAGGAGCTACTTTTCAAATGGATATGCCGTCGTTAATGATGTTAACGGATATTGCTCTTGTTTTAGCAGCAGTCATGCGAATTCATGCATTCACTTATTGCAGAGGGGTCCCTTTGACATCGCTGTGTCGCACACACACGCACGCGGCCGCACGCACACGCACACACACAAAATGGATGGTGCCCGGGCTGCTGGTGAAAGTAGCTTGGCACATGCAAATTCAGGATGTAAACCCTTTATTCAAACAACTTTAATCACATTTTAAACATTTTGGACCCCGTCCACACAGACTGACCAAACAAACTCTCCCTTCCTTACTCCATGACGATGTTCAGAACAATTATCTGACGGACGGATGTCTTGTTTGAGCCGAGGGCAAGGGTCTTGAAGTGTACCTTAGTTCTAGCTGGGTTCATGTGGAACAATGCCTGCAATCTGGCACAGGTGATGGTGGAACCCAGAAAGACCTGAACCCCATTGTTCTCACATTGTAACCTGTCATTTAAGGAGACGCTACCCCTGACAGGAACCCAATAGGCCTTGATGAATAAAGATTAGCATTCATTAGAAAATATTTCGTTTAAAACTTGTAAAATCAAGTCCCTGAAGTCTCCCAACCTTTCAGTTCCTTTCCCTTTTAATCCAGGCAGCACCTAATGAATGCAAAAAAAACATTTGTATTCATTAGAGCAAGGAAATTAAGGATACTTCTGGAGAAATAAGGCAAATCTGCCCATTACCGTTTCAAGTTGCAAAACATTTCACCCTAATGAACAGCACCCAGCTGATGTACAGCAGAGCGAGGCTATTCACTTGAAGGTTTCTGGTTTGAAAAACAACAAGTACGAACCCTCTCCCTCTGAAACCCCTCAACCTCCATCTTCATATCTTGCCTATAAAGGTACAATATGTAGTTTTCCAAAACAATAACAAAAGACGTACGTTTCATTAAAAAAGCAAACATCACTAAACCTATATTATATATATTAGTTGTGTACTTACATTATCCTAAATGTTTCCACCAACTTTCAAAACGTCATATAACCTTTGACTGCTTTAGTTGCTCTAAGTTCCAGGGAACCGCCAAACATAACGTGAATAAAGTTATAATATTTTTAACAATACATTACTTTGTCAGTGAACATTTTTTCTGCCGGAGACGCTAGATTGGAAGGTTGTCATTGACGATGGTAACAAAACCCATGATCCCACGCTAATTCCCGACATCATCCAAGTACATCTTTTGCTATTGTTTTGATTGAGAGATCCCTAGCGGCCAAAAACTACATATTGTACGTTTAACGCTTTGTAGAAGGTCCTGGTAGATAAACCTCCACATTATGGATGAGCAAGAGGAGCCAAAGAATAAGGAAGGCCCAGGAACCACCGGAGGCCTAGTGGGCCAGAACACCAGTGGGACAGGGCATTAGTAGTATGAGTGATTGTGTAAGCGACTGGAGAACAACAGATATAAATAGAAAACTATTTTAAGTGTGGGTGATGGACTTTGTTTTTCCAGAACTAAACTCAGGCGACCACAACAGCTAGCATGAAGCTACATCTGTGCCCACCATTTAACCTATTAGCACCACCCTTAGGGATGGCTGCTCTACCACAGACACATAGACGAGCTGAAACATTGAGGGAAATGATAGCTATAGGCATTCACTTGATATCTCTGTGTTACAAGCTTGAGTCAGTCAGTCTGGCTTCAGAGCTGTTTGATTTACTGGAGCTTCTATCCCCAGAGTGCAAATGAACAAACGTTCTAGGACTAATGGCTGAGATGATGGGTTGGGAACACTAGAGGACCACAACACAATGCTGTAGCTTCCTTTTGTCTTGGTGGGGATGGGAAAAGAACCTGGATTAAGTACAGCCCAACATGGGCTGTTAGGTTGGGCAGAGGGTCACAGGTGTATGGAGGGGATAAAGGAAGGGTACTTGACTGTGTCCTAGATGTTGGACCAGAGGGGTCACGTCATTCCAGTAAGCGGCGTCTGCATTGGGCTTTACTCTCGCCTTTTGTGTAAATGATCTGTTGAGTATGGTTTTTACACTCCTCTGCATCCTAGGAACAATTTTGACCCCTGTTGTCTGCCTTAGCCATGCAATAAGCAGGTGACACCACGTGCGTAAGGCACACATGCCAGGCAGTCCAACACAGGGTAGGTGGGCAGCATGGACCATCCTGCTGGCTGACGTGTGGCCGGTGGTAGAACAGGGAGACAGCAGTATCTGGGAACAGGGAGGTGATGAGCTATTCCTAGGGCAAAGTGCACCCACAAGAGTCAGACCTGATCTAGAAATATATACCTACATTTAAGCCTAGTAATGAATAGTTATCAAAAATTTGCTACGATTGATTTGAATGATATTAATGGAGGGGCCTCTTTACGTTTTTATGAATAAGAGCTTTAATTAGGCACATTAATCTTTTCTCTTATCCATAGGTCCTCAGCATACAAGAAAACATAACACAAGTTTCCATCATTATAACTGTTCATCTTTTTAGTTTCAATACCTTTTTTAGTTTAAATGCTCTGTTTAAGGATTTGGTTAAATATTCTTAATACAAAAAATATAATAAAATAGTCTCGATAAATTATTTTATTTGTTGTATTTAACATTTAATTATTGTGCATCTGGACCGTTAATTGTGCATCTGGACCTTTATGCGTCTATAAAAAGAAATGTGCTGGTGTTGGAATATAAGGTAAAGCCTAATACCACTGCTATTCCTTACAAATAAGAAATAATAGATCTAAATTCACTTGCTCATGAAATGCTCCTTTAAGGTAGGCCACGTTTTGAAAAAGATCTTAAGGAAAGTGGATAGAACATTGGTACATTCAGAAAGATTATTCTTATATCATGAAAAGGTACCTATTTCAGGCAAAAAGCTTCCTGTGGAAACACATCTTAGCAGCACATCAAAAGGAGAGATACGCTGGGCTTTTAACACAGATAGACAGAGAGAAGGAGAGAGGGTGAAGAAAGAATGAAGGAAGGAGTGAGAGATCAGGGAAGGAGATACAGGAGCAATAGAGGCGTCAGGGAGGAGGCAGGTGCTGCTGTAAGAGACAGAACGACGCATTCCTCACCTGGCCCCACATGGCTCAGTGCCTGGTCACACAAAGTCAAACACACACACACACCTCACCCACACACATCCTCTAACGTCTTGCGTGTGACTCAGGCCTCGAGGTGGAAAGGAAGGTAAATGAGGACACTCCAGCCTAGCCCCAACCCCGCCAGTCCCCAGGGCTCTTACCTCTGTCCATCCTCCATCCTCCTCTCCTTTCTTCCTCCCACTTCAGCTCCAGGGGCTTCTTAAATTCCTCCACAGCATTTCCTTCTCACAGACATCAGGTAACCTAGGAAATGGAAAAAGTCAGAGGAGTAACGATAAAATAAATTGTTCCAGCAGGCAGAGAGCAGAATACATTGCATTGAGAACTAAATTTGACCAGAAAGCGAGAATCCAAATAATAACATCACCGATTGGGTAGCCTCTCTTTATAAAAAACAAAAGAAATATATAACAAACATTTGTTTTTGGACACCAAAAAGGCACAGTTCTAAGGCAAACAAAGACACAACCTACAACAATACATTTCACCTATTTCTACTCCGGGAGTGTTGTGAAGCCAAAACACATCAAATTAATAAAATGAGGACAATGCTAAACAGCCTGAATAATTTGCTGAACTCGGGCTGAACAGCAAGCCTCCGTCATGGAGCTGGATGGAGGTGTGGCCAGAGAGGAATCTATGGCTGCTATAAGTGTACTCGTGAAATCGCTAACAGCTGGGCTCCTATTTAGCTAGCAACCCCCCTCCCATACTATCTGCCCACTCATTTTGAAACGCACAGCTGCATGGATAAAAGAAAAAAAAAAGGTTAAGCAAATATTACACAACGAACAGTAAACAGTGGAGACCTTCCAGTTCTGGCGCCTCACTATGGGAGACACGAGCAAGAGATCTAGACTATTCTGTGTGTGTGTGTTTGTGTGAGAACAAGCACATGAAATACAGCAATCTGCCGACAATTATGGATCATTCATCTAGACCTCCATGTATAAAATGCTATGTTAGATTAAGAGGTCAGAGGTCAGTTAAGGGATAGTTAAGGACAGGAAAAACAGCATTTTAGCTAAATAAATTGCCCTGTAAATGTCCTCACTAGTAATGCACCAGAGAAGAGTGTGCCTGCACGCACGTGTTTGTAACACTCCCCCCCTTCACCCACCCACCCCTCCCCAACAGCCGACCCTCCAAAAGATTGGGGTAGGGGGTGACAGTGCTCCTTTGTTTGCCCTCCTCTCCTCTAGCCCCCTTGCTCTCCCCCACACTTTGGTAGGGGAGGCGTGCCTCAACAGGCTTGTGGGGGGGGTCTCACAGTCTCTCTTTCGCGCTCCCACTCCTCAATGTTTCTGTCTACTCAGCATTACCAGAGGACGTTTGAAAAAGGGGGGCTATCCAACCCCCATAAGCTAACCACTAGTGAGGAAGACCAGCCACCCAGAGCAGGGCTCTGTTTCCACCAAAGACTTCACAGAAGAACATGTCACAACTAAACTACAACAAGACACTCTCTCCATAACTTCACTAAGATGCTCTGGGGCTTAAAAATACACACACAAAAAAACTAGTTGGCATTCAGAAATAAAACCACATTTCAGGGTACAGAAATAACGTGGCGTGATATTCCACAAGCCTGGGTAAAAAGTACACATGTAGAATTTTTTTCTTTACTGAAACAAAAAAAAAAACTGGCTGCACAGTGAGGTATGTCTGAAATCACATTAGCCTGTTAATTTTCTTAGCTGCTTTTTCAAAGTGTTTAGCAAACCATATTCCATATTATATTAGAAAAGACCATTCTGTAAGATGTTTAGTGCCTGTAAAACATCAATAGGGTAAAAAAGGTTGAATTTATAATATGTTTAGGTAAACACTGGTGTAAATTGCTTGCATATATTTCAACTCAAAATTATAGTACGATAATATCATTGTCATTTATCATCTACATTACTGCTAGAAATTATTACTGCTTCCAACCTGTGTGCTGACTAGACTACCAGGTAAACAGAATGAAACTGAAACTTTCCAGTCATCTCTGAAAATGAGAAGACATCTTCTAAATGCCAAAATACAGACAAACATATACAAATCAAACTTGAATAATGTCATTTTGATAACTAAATAGATAATGACAGATTTCACAAAAACCCACTTTGCAATAACAGACTTCCAGAATGAATTACTAGGATTGACCTTACCAGACAATGTTCTAAAAGTCTCTTTACATGCTGCTGCCTGCAGTAATGTATAACTTTGGTTTTAAATATGCATTCCAGACTTTGGCGAACACAACCATTTCATGCTGGATAAGTAATGTGTTTATTTTTACTGTTTATGCACAATATAAAATCACAGAAATCATACATTTAATCATTAAATCTAAGTGTGATAGTGAGGTATTTCGATGACATTGGTCAAACATTGGTCACACATTGGCACATTAAAAGACATAGTACAACATTTTCAAGCACCCGTTTTGACTCGACAGTGCCAATTTTACAACCAGTGTAAAAAAAATTGAATGTCAATTTAATAACAGAACCCATACAGCCAATCAGAGCGCAGAGCCCCCCTGGCCTCCAAGGCAATCGGATCATTAGCCAGGGCTAATCTACAAACATTATGTTTAGAAAAATGCATTCCCAGGCTTCAGCCCTGCGCACTGCAAACGTAGCTTGCTAATTCATCTGGAGAGTGACAGACTGGCTGTGCTGGTGTCAGATACAGTATGTGTGTGTCTATAATTTAATGGGAGCGCTTGATTGCCAGAGAAAACCCCCAGCAGCCATGATGGTGTCTGCTGCTTATCCAGCAGAGAGGAAGCCCTGCCTGGGATCTGTTCATTAATCAGGAGGACAGATGAACACAGTCTCCCGTAGCGCCATGGGGAAAATGTTAGTGTGTGTGTGTGTGTGTGTGTCTCAATTCCCAAGAGCATAGGTGGCAGTCATGCCCAGGGTAAGTTTCCGGCATCTGCAAAGATAATCTCACCCTGTTAATTCTATGATCTGTAGACAGGACAAAAAATACCGTTTCCCATGTCGGATGAGGCACAGGAATGTGACTCTAAAAACAAATTCAGTAAATTAAATGGTTTCTCATTCATTTGAGGGATGAAGTGATTCGGCATTTGATCCATGCAAATGTTAAATGATACGGATGCTATGTGTCCAATAAGCATAGATAGGATTACACACAATTGCGCACTTCTGAAAGTAACCAATCAGCTTTAGCTATAATTAACCTATTTCCCATAGTCCACGCGTTCTCTTAATCTGCTAATAAAAATCCACAGTCATTCAATGCTTGGTGGAATGCAAGGTGGAAGTAACATGTACAAATCTCCACCATGATGGATGTCATTGAGCTTTTCTAACATTCAGGAGTTAGATTTAGAAAGGGGTTGGAAACAAACAGAGGCATGCTGGTCTACACAATGTCCACACCACGTCTGACAGGTACCAGCCAAAGTCTACACAGGTGATTTGGAAGCATCGAACCCGTGAATGGCTGGGATTCCTCATTCTCAGAACACCGAGTTTATGATGGGGGAGCTTCAAAGGTTTCTCCAGACTGAACTGCCACGTTGTTCTATGAACCAACAATTGTCCGTAAAGTTTCCTCAAAACAATTACTCAACTGTCATATTGGCTCCTCAGTGTAGTGCAAAGTTGGGCCCTTGGGGACTTTGGCTTAACCATGCCTTTTATTGTGAAATGTTTGCTTGAAAAGATGACTCATGTTTCTCTTTGAATGTTTAGAAACTAACTTTCCATAAGATTAAAGTAATATCTGCAGAAAACAAATTATCAATAACATATCCTTGTATTACAAAATGAGAAATGTGCCATAATAGTTCTAACATTTAAAAATAAAGAAATATATATTTGCCCAAGTTTACAGTGGATAATCATGTACCATCAAAAATCTATGAAAACATTATCAAAAAAACACAATTTAGAGAATTCAATCAGTCAAATTTTTAAAGCTTGTTGAAAAAAAAAATGTTTGAGATGTAAAATGTAAAATAGAAACTGAAAATAAAGACGCTGATCAAAACTAGTTTCCAGTAAGATCTGTACTCAGGTCTCACACAAAGCTATATATACTGTAGTGCCTTTAATATTTTATTTCTACTCAATTCATCAGTTGCGTAACAGGTAGACTAAAGTATGTGATACACACAAAGTGTCCTCAGTTTAAAATATTATACAATTATAGTAAAGAACATCCGGTTAAACATTAACTGACAGAATCGTCATCATTGCCATCATATTCACCAGACCTTTCTGGCACAGGGCCGAGGTGAGAATGAGTGACCCAACATGCTGATCTCAGAAGGTTAATAGAAAATTCAATTCCCTGGCCGAGGTGCCCTGATTGTAGTGGCACATTGTGCTAACTGACACACTACAAATCCACACGGCCCCAAAGACAAAGGAGATGTAGTGGCACGGGCCCCTGGGGAGGCAGATGACAAACGCAGCCTAAACGCAGCCAGACATAATCTAGTCGGCGAGGACAAATGTGGCATAGGGGGACTAATTCAGAACACATTAGGGAGGTGATGGGCCAAGCACAGTGGAAGCCCCCCACGCCACCCCATACACTCATCGTTCTTAATCAGACCCCCTTCAGAGACCACCCCGACCCTCCCCACCAACTAACTCCAGTCACACCCAGGGGGGTTTATGAGAGCCTGCTACCCCCTGGGAGATGTAGTTTAACTGCCTGTCCTCTTCTTAGATTGAACAAGCTGCCGTGCTCTCAAGAGGCCACTTTAAAAATCGGCTACTGTAATTTCGCGTTACGTCGTGTTGCATCGCCAAGTACCGCGCAGCTGCGTGAAATGGGTGAGATGGCGGTGTCGTCCCACATCGCAATCCGCAATTATGGGAAGGAGATGGCGAAGGCAAGATTCTGAAACAGACCATTCCAATCACGAGTCTGGCGAAGTCCCGCTGAGAACCCGACTTCATTAGGCTTAATGGCTCTCCTCAACGCATGATAAAAGACGGCAAGTGTTTTATTACACTGCCACTTTATCCTGCACAAACAGCGAGGGTTTGACGCAGGTCTGGTATTTTTCAGGTGATAAAAGATGTTAAGCATTGCGCTGTGGAATTCCTTCCCTCATGAGTATCATGTGGAATATTCAAATTTTTGCTCACCTGGACAATTTCGGCAACTGCTCATGTCCTCATTTTTCCAAGCTTTTCCACTTTCCTCCGCCACTCGCTGCCATTGTTGTAACGTCACAACTCCGCTACGTCTCTTTGGACAAGTTGTTGAACAGGGGCCTGGGGTTGGCCTCCTACAGTACCAATGTGCATGTCAGAGAATCACTACTTTTGCAAGCAGGAGATCGAGTCGTCTGTCAGTGACTGTGTCTGAGAGGCCAGGCAAAGAGCTTTACTTACTCAGTTTTTCAAGGTTGAATCTGAACAACGGTCAAGAATGTTATCATCTCAGTTAGGAGAACAGAAACTTTAGCAGTGAGTGTGACAGACCTGAGACATTTGTAAAAATTTGAATAATATATATATATATATATATATATATATCTCAAATTATATATCTCGTTTCTCTGGCTGTTATGCAGACAGAGACACCAAGCTGGACAAAAACAGCTTTCCATATGATAATTCTTTTTTATCTTGGATTGTGTTCTAATGTTAAAGTATCCTCCTTGCTCACTTCATGGTGTAGAGAGCTAATATGAGACAAACACTTATTATCAAATACAAAATATAATTATTCTTTTTTAAGCATGTAAAAACAGGCTGAGACCAACAGTGCCCTGACTCCCCCATCCGAGCAGGCCAGAGCAGGGAGGGGAATATCTATGGCCCCTCCCCGACTAAGCATGGATGTTTACCGTAGGCCTCTCAGGATCCTGCACCAAGCTCCTCCACCCGATGCTCACAAACCCCTATCCCACAAATCTACCCAGCCATCCGTCAGCCTAGTTCAAGACAATTTCCAATGTCTGCTTCGTCTCAAATCACTGAGAGGCCCCAAAACCCTGATGGTGTTTTGGTTTGCCCACATCGCTGATCCAAGCTTATATAACTGGGTGCCAGTCAGAAGAATCTGTCTGATAATACTGCCTCGAGGACAGGGTGGCCGGTTCTGCAAAGCCCTGACTGTATTATCTGATCCCAGCAGACAGCCAACGATACTGGCCATGCCAATAGACTGCGTTGATCCCCCAGATCCCTCTTCTTCATACTCCTTTATTGATCGCCGGCAGGCTTCACTTTCTCTCCTCACACAGGGAAGGCAGAGAATGATCGGTTCGTAACATGAGCTCTGAGATGAAGGGCGACACTAGCGAACTGATAGCTAATCCTTTCTTTCTCTCTGTCTGGTAAGTTTTATTGACCGGTTCTGTGGATTTTAAGAGAGCCCAAGGGTAAGCAGCGGACCCCTCCGTTTTGGAACAGTGTTAGGGTAATCCACACTTAAGATCTGCCTACAACAAGATCAATGGTGAACACTGAACTGTCAAATTTGGTCTCAGCAACGACAGGTTCAATGGTTTCTTTTTGACCGCCAAAAGGCTGGTGTAGGAAGTCCCTTTGTCAAAACATTTCACCTGAATGATGGTATTCTGCTCATCGTGATAATCAGTTTGTGTGGGAATGACACATTCCTTCTCTTCAATGCCCAGAACTGCATGAATCATCTGTCTAGCCGCTAGCCCAGATGGAAAAACAACATATGTAAATTTGTTCATTAACGTTTTAGCTCTTAACACTGACCTGTATAGTATAGTTGTTTCAGTGCATCAGGGCTTTTTTATTATTTAAATATATCAATCACACTAATAGCATCAGAAAGCCTTCACTATGGTTTGCGGCAGAGTCATTCTGTGGTTATCAAAGGGTGTAATAATTATACATGACAAGCTACTGATTTATGCGCTTATTATTCAATCTGTCATTCCATCACTTATATTTTCTTAGGTGGGGGGGCATCGGGGGTTCCTTGTGCTCTTCTGAAAAAAGAGAATGTGGGTGAGACTTTCTCACCCTTCCCCATCTTTGCGGTCAATCCCCGACAACGAGACAAAACATCGTCACAAAGGGGGGAACAGCAGTGTGAATGGGATCTGTGCGTTCACACAGCGTTTAACCCAGGTTCTTCAGGGTGTACGAACTCCAACAGAGGGGTCTTGCACCTGGAGCAGGGAGGAGCGGGCGAGGGGTCAAGGGTCGCCCTACGGAACTAAACGAGACTTGCTCACTCTGCTGAGAAGGCCAGACAGCCCCTGCGGCGTCAGAGGCTCACAACATGAGTCTATTTCCCTCCCATCCAGGCTGTCTTCTTTGTCTCCTCCACAGAGAAGAGCAGTAGTCCATAACACACGGAAAAATACACTGCTCAATTATCCTCCGTGTTGCCCATTTTCTTCCCTTCATTGGGTATACAAAACCAATTAACCCCTTCGTTGGTCATTTATGAGTCATCCACCTAAATTACTGACCGTGACATCAGTTATTCATGCACAAAGGTTACACAATCCTAAAAATGTTGTTTTATGATTTTACATCAACAAAAATATAACTAACGTTTTACAACAATACTGTTTGGTGTGTTGGATGGATGCTTAATGAACTGGATAATTAACAGATATAAAATATATATTCAATATATATACACATTTGATGTATTTTAGTAGTGTAACAAAATTTCCCCCAAACAAATTCAACAAATTATAACAAAACATGACTAATTATCATCTTGCAAAATTCAACAGAAAACCTTAAATTGAACTGGACAACTAGCAAAGAACAGCAAATCAATTATTCTACCTTGATACTGAAACCAACAGCTGGCCTACAGTCAACTGGTAGCACCAATGCTATCTGCCTTTGGGGGTATAATATGACAATAACCCATATAGAGAGGACCCCTCTTTAGCCTTCAATGAGTTACGCTCTTCTCCAGCCTTGGTTTTAGAGGGCCTCCCATTCACGTCAAGGTACAATTCCTCAAAGTGCGGGAGGGAAATAACAGCTTGTTGCTTTCATTCTCTTGATTATGGTTCCTCCTTCAAAGGACAATGGCAAAGGAGTATACATTCCAAATGACCAATATCACCTCTAGTAGTGCACTACTTTTCAACAGGTTTTATAGGGCTCAATTCAAGTGCACTACACAGCGGCTAAGGTGCCTTTTGGGACATAAAGAAAAAATAAGCACACAAAAAAGGAAAAGAAAATCTAGAGCAGTTCTTGCATTTTAAATAGCTTATCACATATTCTACCTATCCTAGCTGTTTGAAGCAAGGCATTACAGTTCCAATAAATTAAGCTTTGTAGAGCAAATAATACACCTATAATACAGATGATAACATTCCAATAAAGTGAATATAAACATTAAAATGTTTGAATCCGGGGATTTATTTAGCACAGCATATTATCCATATTACCCCTAGCTTGATTAACTTTTAGAAAACAATACAAAGCCAAACAAAATACAAAGTAGTTATTTTAAAATGTGTTTTTTTGCATGACATGCTGAAGTATCTTTTGTCTATGTTGTTGTGTAAAGAACATTGTAGATGTCGCACAAAGACCTCTCAAATCAGCCATTTTGTTTAAACCTACAGTAGCTTATCATTCAGCAGTTCTCAGACAGCTCAATGAAGGTATTGAGGTGACCCAAAGGGAAAGCATAGATGGAACACATTTTCTATAATAGATAAAGACTTGTCATTATCAGATTAAGACAGGATGAATTGGTATTGTGAGAAGTCTGTGTTTTGACGGTAGCTTCATGAAACCTGCTTTGATCCAAAGACAATCTTCCCCACTGAATGGATTTCATTAACTTGCTAGACTTAATAAGAGCTGGGTAAGTCTGCCCCTGGTTGTTTTATTGTTAGAAAACTGCATTCTGTAGCATTTCAGCCCCAGGCCAGTTTATGGCAAAACCGGTTGAAAAATCCCAGTCTTCAATGGACAAAACCTTACTACCAACAAATTTCAATAAAAATAAATATCTATTTACAATTTTTGCACACAACCTTACAAGAAGCAAATGAAAAAATGTCAGTCGTCATGCCACAGAATGAATGTACAAAATCGTCTGGCTTTGAAAATGTGCCATTCTATGTGAATAGACGCTGGCTCTGTTTGCCTGTAAAAAACCAAGGTACCATTTAACAATTTTGAAGCCTTACTAAAATAGCACAACAGACGCACAAGCACACACATGAACCCACACACACTCACCACGAACAGTGTTGTCTTTCATATTTCCTTACTCCTGTCTTTCTTAAATGTGTTTTTTGTGTTAGACTTTTTCCTCTGCTATACCCAGGTATATCAACGTCAGTGGATTAAGCCACATGCAAACGTGCTGGCTCCACAATTGTATAGGCAGAAGAAGAGGCAAGCAGACAGGCGAGGTGAAATAAAAATAAAACAAATGTGTTTTCCAGACTGACACTGCGTTAATCATTATGTCTGGGCCTTCAGGTGTTTAGGCCTTCAGGGGTTTAGGCCTTCAGGGGTTTAGGCCTTCAGGGGTTTAGGCCTTCAGGGGTTTAGGCCTTCAGGGGTTTAGGCCTTCAGGGGTTTAGGCCTTCAGGGGTTTAGGCCTTCAGGGGTTTAGGCCTTCAGGGGTTTAGGCCTTCAGGGGTTTAGGCCTTCAGGGGTGGGGCTGACAGTAGGTGGCAGTTTGGGGAGGTGAACAGACAAAGGAGAATGAGCCAAACGCCATGTCAGGCATGGAGGAAAACAAGGGGGTTTATGAAAATTTGATTCAATGGATATCCACTGAAGTGGATTTCTATGTTGGGATGCCCCCCTCCCCACTCTGCTCTGCCAAAACACCACCTCAAGGGAATGAGGATAGACTTTATAGGTCCTAATGAAAGCCATCCACAGTTCTTCAAAACATCAAACAGCCTGGACTGTTCTTTCCTGATTGCTCTGAAATCGAGAAAATCCCCCCCCTTTTTAAATCTCATACATATATGTCTGGCTTTCCGCTCTCAATATCTGGTTGAAAGAATAACATGACCTAATGTTGATTGTCAGGCAGATGTGATGGAATGTGATCACTGAGGAAAAACACGTTTCGTAGCTATAAATTAGAATACTTTCTTGACGGCCAGTAGCCAAGCCTATTTCAGACCTCAGTAGGGGAGAGTGGGGTAAGATGAGCAATTTTTTACTTACATTAACCTATAGCCAAGGGAAGATGAGACCGGAATAAATCTAATGCATACACCACAAATTGTGGATGTGTGCCATAATTTAAAGCCTTAGCAGTCTGCCTAACTCAAATAGACAAGAAAATACGGGGTCTTAAAGAAAAGTGGTCTTGTGGCTCAACTTGCTCCATGTTAGGGGTAAGTTGATCCAGCTGACAGGGTAAGTTGATCCACACAGGAAGACAGGTCTACTAACTATTGTATTAACCAGACGTTAAAGTATATCTTAAGTTGACTTAACCTTTAATTATTTGGAGTAACATCCAAAGGTGATTTGTTTTACACTTTGTGTAGATTCTCAACTGTATTTCTGGCATAATAGTAAAATGTTTTAGCCTATAAACATGACAACACTGATTGAATTGACCCTCAATGCTCTGGCTCATTATGGCCCACAGCCATCATTTTGGGGAAAGTGCTTAGTCTAGAAACCCAGGGCTAAACTTTTGATAATTCACTCACATGTTTTTACACACTGCCAGTTCATCAACTTATCTGATATAACATTTTAAATTAAGATACATTACTTTTGATGTGAGATTTATTATACCTGATATGCCCCCGAAAAACATTGACAGGCAAAAAACATTGTGAAAACATAAGCTTACCATTTCATCCACATGGTTCTTCCTTCCACAGCAAGGTGAAAACAAAAAATGCAAACTAAAATTAAGGCGACACAAAACATTGTTTATGGTTGCCCAGATTCAGGTGGTGGGTCAATTTACCCACTGGCTCATTTACCCCACTCTCCCCTATGCTTTTTTTTTAACCAATTGTGCTGAAGTGTCACTATTTTGCATGGAAATAACATGATTGGAGAATTATCCACCCTTCTTCCCCAATTTATTTGCGCTTCTCTAGCAGTCGTCAAATCTCCCTGTCGTTTTACATATTGTTGTAGTTCTGAACTAGTTCACCTGATTCGTACTAAACACGGTTTGATTATCAGATGGCAAGTTAAATCAGGTTTGCTTATTGTGGAGTAAATAGATGGTCCCACTAAGGGTCACGAAAAGAGGTTTAAGAAGCACTGCTCTAGTCCTCTTTAGTTAATTGCTCTCAGCCATGACGACCGTTTGGACAGCCCTACACGCACTTAGGGTCAGCGAGTTTTGTCGTGCTTTTATTTTGGCATTAAAAAAGGCAACGATTTCCAACAGTGTATAGGATAACCTCAAAGTATATGGATTAATAATCACATTGGTTAAAATAAGAGATGTATGTTATCTATGACACATTTTAGTCTTTGCACGCCGGGTGCAAAGATGTGTAACAAAAATCTGATACCTTAGCAATATATCATACATGGAAATGCATAGACTACTATGTAAGCCTATTTCTCAATAGAAAAAAATGCATAAAAAACAAACATCAATAGATGACTACTTACGGTAGAATATAGTATTTGAAAAAGATACATCTCGTGCGGATCAACGATTTCGGCGTCAACAATCAGGGAAAGTCCGTTCAAAAATGGAATAGCATCTGTGGGTGGGGATTTGAAAAACTTCATTTTAAAAGTTGACTTAATGTCTAATATTTTTGTGCTAGTGGACGTCCTGTCGTGCCGGTTTCAGATGTTCAATGACACCACAATCCTGCGATTAAACGATGTGTGGAGAAAAAGGAGAAAAAAGCCGTCATGTGAGCTATGAAGAGTCGCGCCATTGGCTAGACAAGCATAAATTGATAAGGCTGGTCTTTGTTCCATTGGATTTGCACAAGAACTGACCGAGAGAGGCGCCTCCTGCGCGACGCAGATCAGTGTGCAAGAATTTGTGTGTGCCGTGCAGTTTCCAGTCAAGAAGGAACAATTTGCTGAAGTCATGAAATGTCACATTTTACCTAATAGTATAACATGCTACTATTTAGAAAAATGTATTTCGGCGTATATGAAACAAGATAAATAATGAAGGGGTCCTGTCCATTTTTAAAATCTTAATCACCTTGTAGATTATTCTCTGTCATAATCAATATCATGTTGGGTTGTTTTCGTTGTAATTACTGAACTTTTCCAAATATCACTAGCAGCAATGTTATTTTTGGTTGTTGGATGAGAAATTATTATTTTAGAATATAATTTATTTTTGTTCATGATGTCTTAAAATCAATAGGCGATTAGCAAAGCATACCGTTTCAGTGGGGTTGCATTGCCCTTTTAAGTTGTTGTCATTACAACCACATACATATGTAGTATTAAATGACACCAAAATATGATATAATGAAAATATTTTGTTCATTTTGTAGGATCATACACATTTAAATTAGTTAATGTTGAGTGATTTGTATAGGTAACTCTTTGCTTAATTTGTATATAGGTTATGATAGGAATAAAGTTGATATGTTTTGGGTCATTTTCTATATGTATTGGTTTCCAAAGGACCCAACTTGGTGATGAATTTTTGTAGAACCAGACAGTAGTATGAATGTTCAATAGGCCTACACAAATGTAAAACCTTGCAGGAATTAATTACACTGACACAGTAGGCTTCGAGAATATAGGCTTAATTTAACAAGGTATTGCCTTTATTATGTTCAATATTATTGAATCCTAACACAATATGATACAGTTCAGATTTCATCACATATTGTTTCAAATAGAGGTTACAACTGACTATCTAGTTTGTAGGCGTATGTTGTTATGACATGGTGAGTATTGAATTGGTCTGACTTCGCTATTGCATAGAATACCTTACAGATTGATTCCATGATAAATAGTGATAACACAGGTTTTAGCCGCATTGTACATAGACATTTACATTCGATAAGACATTTCAAGATGAAAATGACTTGTTGAAATCATGTTGAAAATGACTGGAAATGTACATGTTTGCCTGTATCCAACTGACAAGTTGTCATGAATGAGGAGACAGACAGAGAGGACGTGATGGGAGCACCTCATCTACACATGTATCCACTCCTGTGAGGTAGAATTGGCTTCCTATTCTGCATACTGCACTACTATTGTCCAGTACTTGGTCGAAGTAGTGCAGTACAGGAAATAGGTTGCCCTTTCTAACTCGTGGAACTCAGCCCGTAGTCTGTTTTCTGTTCCTCAGATGGAACCCTGCTGTCCAATACTCTATTGATCAATGCCATCATACTCCCTGTATGGTATTTCAGGAGGATTCATATCCTATAGAATGGACACGATGCATCCCACATCTGTAGGTTATTCCAATACATAAGTCTTCTTTTGTCTCCCTCTCTCCCTCCCTCTTCCTCTCCCTCTCTCCCTCTCTCTCTCCGTCCCCCCCCCCTCTCTCTCTCTTTCTGGAGGCAGCAGAACCCAAGGTACGGGGGTAAATAGAGCGTGGGTAATACAAAGACACACATTACACTGCTTGAATGCAGCATTAAATCAATAGTCGTGAAAGCTTTCTCTTGTATTCCCCTTCACTTGACTGCTGCCATAACGGGCTGTGTGGGCTGTGGTGTCACTGATTTCTGTGACGCCCCCCCGCCCCCGCCCCCCTCACACACAACACACTTCGTCCTCATTTAGATAACTCTGCGCCACTTATTTCTCATTACATTTGTCCCGCTTGCTTCTAGATGTCGGCGAGGATATGCTGATGTGTTATCACACTATTGCTATTTATTTATATTGCCCAGTGGTGGGCCTATAAGAACCAATCCACCAATAGCTGGTTGGAAAAACACAGCTTTCACCATTGTGCTGTCCATTTTGAGGAACTTAAAAGAGAATTTTATTATATCACTGTTTCTACTTTTATTGTATGGCTGTACCATTCACAGAGAATAAATACAGTGAATTTCACAATGGAAACAGCCGGAAGGGCAAAAAAAAGGAACCTTTAGTGACTCGATGGGTGCAAACGCTGTTAATCAGAAGAATACGTATTGTGTAATAACTTAAACATGTGTTTCAATTTTTTGCTAATCGGTATCTGCCACCCACAATGTCACCTGATGTTCCTCTTTCCTGGCATTTTGGATTGGCAGCAGAAACCACTGGCCACTAGCATGCTGGCTCCTCTAACGTCATTAGAACTGAACGTGTGACAGTAGCATTTACCAGAAACAAGCGTATCACTTCCTTTACAGATTTAAAGCCTGTCGCAGTGTATCGTCCTAATGTGCATGGTAAGCACAGGCCACATACAAACAAACATAAACACAGTATCACTATGAAAGCTAATTTCTGTATCTGCAAAAATAGGTCATGCATCAATGCATCAGAAAATACCCCAGAAAATACCATGATACAGTCATAATGACACTGTTTTTATGTGTGTGCATGTGTATACTGTATTTGTGGTTCACCCTGAAAATGCCATGCCGGTTTATCTTTTATGGTCAATTTACAGTAAGTGACATTGTTTCCCTTTTAGTTTCCTACATGGCAACATTTCAGTTGAGTTAAAACCAATGGCTTTTAACAAGGAGATCACAGCAAAATAGACTAACCAATGGATAGTGGACTGCAATAATCTGTGCTTTGTTCTTTGTTTAGATTGACGTTTTCAGAACATTTTGCATAAAGTTCAGAGAAAACAAAAAGGGTTTAAAGAGCAAAGTTAACCTTGGTGGTGTTAAAGCTTATTTACAGTTCAATATTCATTCTTCAATTCTGAAAACACATATTCTCAGCAGTTTGAAATGGTCTGCTCTTTTCTCAGTACTTTCATATACCCGAGAGCAAATCAAATGTAAACGATTGCAATGCTTTAGATAGGCCAGTACAGGCCTGTGTTTAGAATGTTAGTATTGAAATATGAAAGCCTGTACTGTAAAACAAATTGGTATCTGTAAACGGTTACTTAGCGGTACTACTGTTTAAAGTGATACAGAGAAATAATTGATTTAATTTTGTGTAATTTTTCATCGCCCTGGAAATGTTGTATTGGAGCTTAATTAAAAAATAGGCTACATTTTCACAAAGGTAGATACTGGCTGGATTGCAAAAAAAACAAAGGGAAGGAAGAATTAAATTATTTCCTCTGCATAGCTGTATGCCATCCCCATTCCATGTTGAAACAGTATACACTTAGTTAACAGTTTATCAGGTACACCAGCACAAGATTTTCTAGGGTTTGCTGAGAATGGAGCAGCAAACAAAAAACATCCAGTCACAAAAATTCTTCAGGCCAAATCAGTTGGTTGCTGAATTAGGTTTAATGGAATATTATATACATTCAAAATGTACACCTTGCTAGTATCGGGTTGAACCCCCTTTTACCTTCAGAACTGCCTTAATTCTTCATTACATAGATTCAACAAAGCTCTGGAAACATTCCTCAGAGATTTTGGTCCATATTGACAATATTGCATCACACTGTTCCTGCAGATTTGTCAGCTGCACATCCATGATGCAAATCTCATGTTCCACTACATTCCAAAAATGCTAGATTGGATTGAGATCTGGTGACTGTGGAGGCCATTTTAGTACAGTGAACTCAGTGTCATGTTCAAGGAACCTGTCTAAGATGATTTGAGCTTTGTAAAATGGTGTGTTATCCTGCTGGAAGTAGCCATTAAAAGATGGGTACACTGTGGTCATAAATGGATGAACACCATGCTGGAAAATCCAGCTTGACCAGCTCAAGAAGGTGATCACCTTGACCAGCTCGGCATGTGTTTTGGAACATAGTAACTGGTCAACCATCTCCCAGCTTCAGCTGGTCAACCATTTCCAAGCTCCAGCTGGTTCACCATCTCCCTGCTGGAAAATAGACCAGCTTGGATTTGTACATGATCAAACTGGTAAGCTTGGTTGAGCTGTTTGGATTGCTTGGTCTAACTGGTCATGAGCTGGCTTCTCAAACAGCTCAGGCAAGCTGCTTAACCAGTTGGGTTGAGCTGGTTGACCAGTTTGCTATTGCTGGAGACCAGCTTGGTTAAACTGGTTATAAAATGGTTGACCAGCTTCTAAGAGCTGGTCTTGTCTGTTGAGCTGGTGTACCAGCATGTGAAAGTCCATTTAAAATAGTCATGGCCTCGCACTGGTACCAGTTACAAGCTGGTAGATGGTCAACCAGCTTGGCAACCATCTTAAGAAATATGAACATCTTAACCAAGCTGGTCAACCATCTTACAATCAATTTCACCAAGCTGGTGTACCAGTTCTGCAGTTGGACCAAACTGGTCAAACATCTTACCCAATTGGTTAACCAGCATGCTCAAGCTAGTTGACCAGCTTGACCAGCTCATGACCAGTTTGACCAAGCAATTCAACTAGCTACCAACCAGTTTGTCCATCTACAAATCCAAGCTGGTCTGCATTGTATTTTCCGGCAGGGCATGGTCAGAAACAATACCCAGGTAGGGTGTGGCAATTATATTATTCTCAATTGGTACTAAGGAGTGCAAAATGTGCCAAGACAAGATCCCCCACATCATTACACCACTAACAACCTGAACTGTTGATACAAGGCAGGATGGATCCATGCTTTCATGTAGTTTGCAGGTCATCTGGAATACAATATCCTCCATTCTTCCATAGTTTCACCAAAGAAGGAAATAGAAAATACACAGCAATACTCTCCTATCAGGGTGATCTCAGAAAAACTGAGAAAAGTGGGTGAAATGGATGAACTACTTATGAATGACCACATGACCTCACTTCATCCCCTAAATGGACATGCCGTTGACACATCCCACAAGGACAAAGATAGCACCATGCCTCAACACAATCAGTGCTCATGGACAAAATCTCAGCTGAGTCCTGTCCAGAGCTCCCCACAGACAGACTGTGTCATATTAGAAGTGCTCCAAGATTCCAAGGACAACTTTGTGGAAAACAGCCAGGGAAGCCATTCTCTGGTGACACCAGAGAACCAGTCGCTTTTGACCTTTTTCGAAAAAATGGAGGATCTGGTTTATGCTGGAATCAAACTATCCCACTCTATTGCTGCGAGCCCCCAGATATCAACCAAAAAGCGCAGAGGCCCTCCAGCTCGCCCTATTCCACCTGTGAGAAGGCTTCGGCCCCTCCCACAGTGCCAACCTTTAGGTGAACCCAGGGCCGTAGCTAGAGGATTCGGGGCCCCCTGAAAAAATATAGATGTGGGCCCCTACCACCCTCATCATATACTGCACACAAATGAACATAGTTAGGAAATGGAAGACCACAGGCACAGGTCATTTAAGGCCAGAAATTGCAGGTCAAGTAAAATATTGGAGGCAAAGGCAAAGGATGGTGAGAACAGTCAAAAACAGCCCACAGACCACCTCCAAAGACCTACAACATCATTTTGCTACAGATATTAGCAGATACTTGAGAATAATTTAGAGGAATCAGTCACAAAGTTGAAGTTACCCCGGGCTGGATATTTTAACAAAACAACGACCCAAAACATTGCTCAAAATCTACTCTGGCATTTATGCAGAGGAACAAGTACAATGGCCATCCCAGTCTGCAGACCTGAATATCATTGAAAATGTGATTTGAATCGGGCTGTCCATGCTCGGCAACCATCAAACCTAACTGAACTGGAGATGTTTTGCAAAGAGGAATGGTCCAAAACACCTTCATCCAGAATCCAGACACTTATTACGGGCTATAGGAAAGCGTCTAGAGGCTGTTAGTCCTTCTAAAGTAGGCTAAAATAATTATTAATATATTTCTTTTGGGGTGCCCAAATGTCTGCACCTATCTAATTTCATTTTGACGCATATTGCACATTTTCTGTTCATCCAATTAATCTACTTTCACTACTGAAATATTACTGTTTCCTTTAGTTATTAGGTATTTCTGAAGCTCAACTCTGAAATACAACCGCTAAGGATGTTAAAGATCATTAAGTGACTCACGCCACCGCCATACACAGCCTGTATGTGTAGCCAAATAGTGATGTGCGAATCCTGAAAGATTCGTTTTTTTTAACGAGTCTTTTCAGTGAAATGGGTGTACTGAATCACTGCTCTAAAAGACTTGTTCATGTGAATCACTTTTGCGCAAGTCAAAATCACACAGATTTCGCAGGTAAAGTCGCGCACTGTATTGTCTAGAGTTGCTTTCAACTCCTCCCCCCTCCTCCCTTTCGTTGTTTGTGGCCATTCTTTCTTCTCAGTCCGCGAGCCTAAGAATCTCTGTCTGATATTCAGAAATGGTCCTACTCGCAGCAGAGAGTGAGGAAGATATTCTAAACCCAGACTTGGTGAGCACAATCCATTCAGCAAGGAGTTTACTAACCAAATGTTATGAAATACGTTGACCACATATTACAGTGATAGACAATGTAGCATAACAGAATAATAGAGGAGTATATGTAGCATATTACAACTGATGTAATCTGTTCATATTCATATCATAATGTGTTCATATGTTAAGCTAGCTAAATAATACAAGTAATAATATAGTTCATAGGGTTTGTGTCACATTTTACTGTAGTCAAATGTAATGATGGGCATAACTTAAGTCGACAAAGGTTTACTTTATGAAGACGAACTAATTAGCTTTTTGTCTGAAAATGGTTTATTTGTTTTCATGTGTGCTTGAAACATTTAATTCAGCTATATTATAGAAAACAATGATGCCATCATGAGATAGAGATAGAATTAAGCATTAGAACAAAATGATTAATTAAATAATCTTTTAAAAGATAGCATTGACTTAAAATGAAGTTGGTTCAATCTAAAAAATATAGCTTACATGTAGTAAGCTACTTTTCCAATTTTTTTGTAGCTTAGCTTGCTACATTTTCCTGGGGGTAGCTTCAATGTAGTGAAGCTTCTTTTAGTGTAGAATAACTAGTAGCTTAGCTCACTACATTTTACAAGTAGCTTTCCCAACACTGGAAGCTGCGCTGCTTCATTCATGACAGGCTCGACAAAACACAATGTAGCTTTTGCTCACGCTACACAGCTACTTGCTGCAAAAAGTAGCTAGCTACTGGAAACGCTACTCTGTTCAAAAGCAACTGAGCTAATGCCAAGCTACTGAAAAATGTAGTTAAGTTAGTAGCGTCGCTACTTGTAGTTAACTACTCCCCAACATTTTTGTAATCATGGAAATTGTCAGGGGTGCCTAAACGTTTGCATATGACTGTATATAAATATTACAACTAATGAAAACTAACAAAAAAACATTGTTAAATAATAAAACCTATTTAAAAAAAGACCAGCAATATAATAGTTTACCCACCAGTCTGTGATAACTCATAGTTCAAAAAGTAAACATTCAAAATTGGACAAGAATGCAGTCAAATGTAAATAAATAAATATAATGCAGCTTTTCTTGCAATCCCATAAACCCATAGGTGAAATAATAAGGATGGGCTCTGGCGACATATTAGCTCTTCCTTGGTGGTACATCAGCTTCTGGTTCTGGTGCCGTATGGCAAAGCACAGCACAAGTTGGATTATTTCAAACCTTGCGACTTGCGACAGTCATGCCCGGATTACCCAATGGTTATTATGGGCACGAGCCAAGGGGCCCATGCACAAAGGAAAATAAATATTTACATTTCAGATAATGACACCATGTATAAACAGAGAAAAGGCATGCTGATATTTGTATTAATTTAAATAGAATTATATAATTGGTCAAGCGCAGGTGTGGAAAGCACTGACGTAACAACCCGCCCCTGCGCAGCCTTCAAACTGTGGGATCTGTCAATGTAAAAGTCAAGAAAATGAGTGAGAGAAATGGTTTTGCTAAACGCAAATGAAAAAGAGAAAAGGAGTGGGAGGTGTCTTTATTAAGACAGGTTCCATCTATCAAAACATTCTTCAAAAGTAGCCAGGGCCCAGTAAGAGAATTGGGGTGAGGAATGTGTGGTAGATCATGACGAGCAAGCTACAGTGCCTTGTGAAAGTATTCGCCCCCCTTGAACATTTCAACCTTTTGCCACATTTCAGGCTTTCATCATAAAGATAAAAAACTGTAATTTTTTGTGAAGAAGCAACAACAAGTGGGACACAATCATGAAGTGGAATGAAATTTATTGGATATTTCAAACTTTTTTAACAAATAAAAAACTGACAAATTGGGCGAGCAAAATTATTCAGCCCCTTTACTTTCAGTGCAGCAAACTCTCTCCAGAAGTTCAGTGAGGATCTCTGAATGATCTAATGTTGACCTAAATGACAAATGATGATAAATAGAATCCACTTGTGTGTAATCAAGTCTCCGTATAAATGCACCTGCTCTGTAATAGTCTCAGAGGTCTGGTGAAAGCACAGAGAGCATCATGAAGAACAAGGAACACACCAGGCAGGTCCGAGATACTGTTGTAGAGAAGTTGAAAGCCGGATTTGGATACAGAAATATTTCCCAAGCTTTAAACATCCCAAGGAGCACTGTGCAAGCGATAATATTGTATTGAAAAGAGTATCAGACCACTGCAAATCTACCAAGACCCGGCCGTCCCTCTAAACCTTCAGCTCATACAAGGAGAAGACTGATCAGAGATGCAGCCAAGAGGCCCATGATCACTCTGGATGAACTGCAGAGATCTTCAGCTGAAGTGGGCGAGTCTGTAAGAAGGTGCTCTTGTCAGATGACACCAAAATTGAACTTTTTGGCAACAATGCAAAACGTTATGTTTGGTGTAAAAGCAACACAGCTCATCACCCTGAACACACAATCCCCTTGTGTCAAACATGGTGGTGGCAGCATCATGGTTTGGGCCTGCTTCTCTTCAGCAGTGACAGGGAAGATGGCTAAAATTGATGGGAAGATGGATGGAGCCAAATACAAGACCATTCTGGAAGAAAACCTGATGGAGTCTGCAAAAGACCTGAGACTGGGATGGAGATTTGTCTTTCAACAAGACAACAATCCAAAACATAAAGCAAAATCTACAATGGAATGGTTCACAAATAAACATATCCAGGTGTTAGAATGGCCAAGTCAAAGTCCAGACCTGAATCCAATCAAGAATCTATGGAAAGAACTGAAAACTGCTGTTCACAAACGCTCTCCATCCAACCTCACTGAGCTCGAGCTGTTTTGCAAGGAGGAATGGGCAAAAATTTCAGTCTCTCGATGTGCAAAACTGATAGAGACATACCCCAAGCGACTTACAGCTGTAATCGCAGCAAAAGGTGGCGGTACAAAGTATTAACTTAAGGGGGCTGAATAATTTAGCACGCTCAATTTTTCAGTTCTTTATTTGTTAAAAAAGTTTTAAATATCCAATAAATTTTGTTCCACTACATGATTGTGTCCCACTTGTTGTTGATTCTTCACAAAAAAATACAGTTTCATATCTTCATGTTTGAAGCCTGAAATGTGGCAAAAGGTCGAAAAGTTCAAGGGGGCCAAATACTTTTGCAAAGCACTGTAACCAGGCACCCGAGGAGGCTAGTGTTAGCAGCGCAGCACAACCTGCTAGCTGTAAGGTTAGCAGCAGCAGCGAGCAGTGGTTTAATCAGGTGTCTGACCCGACATTGTGGGGGGCAATTGAGGAGAATGCACGTGCTGTTATCGGTCGTGGACCTGCTGCCTTTCATAATAGAAAGAGCAGAAATCTAGCCTCAACTCGTGATGGGGGTTTGGATGTTAAGCTGCGCTCCCTTACTAATGATCAGCTGTGCTGTCAACTGCCAAATAGGGAAAACGTTTCCAGAAACTGGATCGCCATCTACAGGTAATATTTCTTTCTTTGCCTGTATGCTTTTTCTACCAAGAAAAATACATTTGTTAGTGTTTATTTCTGACTGGAAACACCCTAAATGTGTACGTGAGCATGAGAAAAGAACAGAACATTGTAATTGTATGTTAGCATTGCTTCGGCGCTCATCTGTCACTGGGAGCGGGACTGTGAATGCTAAACTAGTGCACCAGCTAGATGGATTGAAACAGTATTGGCAGGAGGTGCTCAAGCAGAATGTGGCTGTCATAAAGTTTTTAAGTTAAATTAAATATAGTGTTATCAAAAAACAATAAAACAAGCTGCTTTCTTTTACATTTGATATTTACTTTTACATTAAGGCCATTTGGCATACACTTTTATCCAAAGCCACTTACATGTAGTACATCTGTCAATATATATTTGGACAGGTCATACACCAGCAATTGTAATTTGTAAGCAACCAATATTATACCAGAATAATTACAGCATCTTGTAATGTGTCTACTACCATTCAATCATCAAGCAAAGTGCCTAGTGGCCTTGAATAATAAAGTGCTAAATACGTAAGTGCAGAATCTTTTAGTAGAAAGTAGAAAGATTAGAAAGAAGAGTAAAAAAACATTTGGGGAAGAAACTTGAGTTTCTATACTGTTTGCATCCTTTTCCTCACAGAAAGAGGAGAGGGGGAGAGAGAGAGCCGCAACCCCTGGAGAGCCGAGGAGGACAGGACAGGCAGGACAGGAGAGAGACAGACAGGAAGGACACATTAATGGGTGTGTGTATGTGTTTGTGTGTGAATTATGGAAGAATTTGATTCATATAACTGGATTGGTAAAGGTGAGGCACTATGTGCTTGCATATGCCAGCTAGTTGCTCACTAGAGGTGTTACCACAGGGTCAGCATCCGGTTTGGCAAATTGACGCAAATGAGGAAGTGCCTTAAACCTGCTTTCTATCTGAATTCCATCTGGAGCTGATACGTCTGGTTGCAAAAGAGCTCGCTTTCTGTAATAATCTATGAGAATGAGACATAATATACTTGATTTATTACCTCAGTAAACATTTTCATAATGAGTATATGGCCTCAATCGCTAGATTTAAGCCTTCTCCAGTTTATCATGATGTTAATTTTTTAAATTCTGCACTTGTTGATTTTAAAATTGGCGATAAAGCAAAGTAGCGTTTAGGGCGTGGTTATGGCGTTCGGTTGTACGACGAGACACTCAAAGCAGTTGGCATTTCACTTTTTTCCGGTGAGTAACGTTACATTTTGTTTTACATTATGTTTTAATACTGTTTTTCGTTAGCATCCCAATTAATATCTGTAAGCTAGCTAGATTACTCGTCCCTCTAGTCTAAAAATGTCACATCCGCAACCAAGATGTCTGCGCCCGTAACGGAAATTTCGATGACCCAAATCAGATCTTAACAAACCAATGGGTGATGTCACAGATGGCTCCATTCAATAACTATACAATACCAGGAAATAGTAACAAAAAATTCAAAAACTTGATTGTGTGGGTGGGGTGGGGGGCCCTACAAGACATTGTGCCCAGGGGCCTCTGAATTCTTAATCCGGGCCTGGCGACAGACCCGCCGCACCGCATCCACATTTTGCCGGATCCGGTAGGTTTGCCGCAGCGGTGCGCAATGCTTCCTATTGAAATAATGGACTTCCGTTGCAACGCAAACAGTTTGCTGTGCCTGGTGTTAGGGATGGGACGATTACCGGTTTCACGGTAAACCACAATAAAATGCCTGTACGGTTAGTATTACCGTTTAAAATTTCATTTTCATTAAAACCGTCTTTGATTACCGTGATTTTGAAAACTCACGGTAAATCCTGTCCAGCCAGAATCAGTCTGACGCAGGTGCGCGCATGTAAGTTTGTTTTTTGCACGAGAAGTCA
>JACXGM010001776.1:16274-51622 GCA_016801145.1 Umbra pygmaea | reverse complement strand
CTGTCTGGCTGCATATCTGTCTGGCTGCATATCTGTCTGGCTGCATATCTGTCTGGCTGCATAGCTTTCTGGCTGCATATCTGCCTGTCTCCCTCGCTTTCTGTCTGGCTATATATCTGTTTGTCTTGCTTTCTGTCTGTGCTGCATATCTGTCTAGCTGCATATCTTACTGGCTGCATATCTGTCTGGCTGCATATCTGTCTGGCTGCAAATCTGTCTGACTGCATATCTGTCTGGCTGGCTGCATATCTGTCTGGCTGGCTGCATATCTGTCTGTCTGGCTGCATATCTGTCTGTCTGGCTGCATATCTGTCTGTCTGGCTGCATATCTGTCTGTCTGGCTGCATATCTGTCTGTCTGGCTGCCTTTTTATCAGATTTTAGATCATCAGCTGTGAAATAGTGAGACTGAGAATTAATTGTGTATTCTAGTGAATTATGTTGTATTGTCAATGAGGATAATTATGTTTTGATCAATGAATGCAAGTTAAGAGGAGTTTTTATTATGACTCCCCCAGACTCAGCTGCGCATCGACTCATTTTTCCGCATGGAGCAACAGGAGAGACAGGCCATCAGGAGCCAGCGTCTCCGCCGGGCCGTCACCTGCATGAAGAGGAAGGAGAGGGAGGATGGAACGAGACACGGAGATGAGGAGGACCAGGAAGAAGACGAGGTGGAGATGTGCTCCCCTCCTAAGGATAAAATAGGGAAGGGGTTTGGGGTGGGTCAGCAGGGGGCAGGGGGGTTCTTAGGTGCGGGGGTGACTGAAACTATTCAGGAGGATGTGGGAAGGGCCAGTCATGATGGAGGAGGGACCACTGGGATTGTGGGAGGGGCTAGCCAGGGGAAGAAGAAAGTGCCTCCCACTAAAGTTGTGCCTCAACCTAAGGCCCTCCTGCAGAGAGCGGGGCAGATCAGCGATGGCACCAGCAGCTCTGGGGATGACAGTGATGCTGACAGCAGGATCACCATGGTGACTGCCCGGTCAGTGTTTGAAGGCAAACCGAGGGGGGGAAGACGAGGCACAGGGAGAGGGAGGGGAAGGGGCAGAGGGAAAAATGTATTATGAAAACTTTCAACTACCTGTCATCAAGGAACAAGACTGTACACTCATGAATTACCTTTGAATTATATATGAATTATGTTTTCAATGATTAACCTGAGTGCTGTTGATAATGTTTTGTGTTCGGAACTATTATAAATACACTGCTCCAAAAGGGAACACTCAAATCATACAATGGGTGATGAAGGAAATATATTAAATATCTAAATCTTTACTGTACATTGTAAAAGTCATTAACAAAAAAGAAAAATAGAAACACACAATGATTTAAAACACACTGAAAATCTAAGTGAAAAATTAAAATCACAGGCTGTTCTAACGGCAACTCATAATGTGACTCAGTAGGCAGTAGTGTGTACGGCCCCTGGGTGCATGTATGCACTCCCAACAATGTCTGGGCATGCCCCTGATGAGACGGCGGAAGGTTTCCTGGGAGATCTCCTCCCTGACCTTGATCAGTCTGGCTGCATATCTGTCTGGTGACGATAATTGAAGAGAACGGTGCGCCAATGGAGGACCTGCCACTAGAGGACTGTGGGGCCCTCATGCCACCCTCATGTCGTCTGTTTCTGACAGTGTGGTCAGAAACATGCACAACGGTAGCTCGCTGGAGGTCATTTTGTAGGGCTCTAGCAGTGCTCCTCCTGTTCCTCCTCACACAAAGGAGCAGATACTGGTCCTGCTTCTGGGTTAATGCCCTTCCATGTCTCCTTGTGTAACGGCCCGTCTCCTGGTATCTCCTCCATGCTCTTGAGACTGTACTGGGAGACACAGCGAACCTTCTTGCGATGGCACGTATGGATGTGCCATCCTGGACGAGCTGGACTACCTGTGCAACCTGAATGGGCTGCAGGTACCGCCTCATGCTACCAGTAGTGACAAGGACATTAGCAAAATGCCAAACTGAAGAAGAATCATCCAGGAATGATCAGAAGAGAGCAATTGTCTGTGGCCATCACCTGCAAAACCATTCCCTTTTTGGAGGTTGTCTTGCTGTTACCTCTCAAGTGCACCTGTGGTCACACAGGTGACATTGATTCACAATTGCTTATGCTTCCTAATTGGACAGATTGATATCCCTGAATGATCACTGACTTGGTGTTATACTGTGATGATTGTGTGTTCCCTTAATTTATTTGAGCAGTGTATATTAAATGATATATTTTTTGAATAATGAAAATATTTTTGCATTACAAAACCAGCCTCATTCCTTCTTTAAACTTTGTCCTGACATGAACCAACAGTTATATATGGCATCAGGGGGTGTCCATGGCTTTGTGTTGACATGTCCCCAGCTAGGATGCAGCAGCTGTGCTTTAGGGACATTACTGTTCAAGCACACGTATCTGATATCAGAGAAGAGGCTGTCATTGGACTGAAAAACCCCCCACCCCACCTGTCAAAAAGTTTGTTGAGGGACTACAGTAACCCCACAACACCCATTCTCTCTTGCCCTATTTTTTTGTTTTGGTTATTTGTGTCCAGACCCCCACAGGGCGCAGATTTTGCTGAGTATTAGTAGCCGGGAGAGGAATGGGAGAGGGGTGAGCACCCTGTAACACAGTACAGCATTCCAGTGAAGGGGGAGTAATGTATACCAGTATACCCATGGAGGGAGGGAAGATAGGGGTGAGTACTGTAGGCTACACCAGCAGAGAGAAAGGGAGTGGGGAGTGCAGAGCACCAGGCTACAGGATGTCAACCACACAGAGAAAAAGTCTGAATGAGTGTAGAGCCCATCAAATCCATCTACTATAGGCTAAGGAATATTCACTTATTTGGAGCACATATAAGGACCCTTCATCACGCCTTCAAACACAAGACTGCAACCCCTAAACGCCAGGTCAGCAACAACCAGGACACCCTGTTGTCCCAATCCACACCCAGAGACATGGAACCTTGCCTGGCCAAGCCTGAGGTGCAGCTTGATGATAAAACCAACAGTAAGTAGCTCAACCTTTCAGATCCACAGACTTGTTTAAATAAAATGGTCAGTTGATACGTGTAGACAGCAGCGCTTAGCACATTGATGGAGGTGTTCTCTGATGTGTGGATCAGAGTTATAATAAACTAATATTCAGTCAATATTTAGTCATATAAGAGTAGTATGCCTTGATTAGAGTGGTATTCAGGAAAACTGACCCAAACCCCTATTGAGTTAGATCTTTAGTCCAGGACTAGGCTTAGTTTGTGTGAAAGTCCAAACCAGCACATAGACAGATGCTATAATGTGAATTGATGAGGCCTTCCAGGGGCTTTTATACATTAGTTTACATAACTGCTATAGCAGCTACATGTCTTTCTGTCTGACTGTCCGAGCTCGCAAATGACCTGCTGGTGTGCATACAACTGAGGAGCTAAGATAACAGTAACCGATGCAGTACTGGCACTGGATCAGAATTGTGTTATAACTATACAGTACTGAAGCTGGATCAGAATTGTGTTATAACTATACAGTACTGAAGCTGGATCAGAATTGTGTTATAACTATACAGTACTGAAGCTGGATCAGAATTGTGTTATAACTATACAGTACTGAAGCTGGATCAGAATTGTGTTATAAGTATACAGTACTGAAGCTGGATCAGAATTGTGTTATAAGTATACAGTACTGAAGCTGGATCAGATATGGGTTATATCTATACAGAACTGAAGCTGGATCAGAATTGTGTTTTAACTATACAGTACTGAAACTGGATCAGAATTGTGTTATAACTATACAGTACTGAAGCTGGATCAGAATTGTGTTATAACTATACAGTACTGAAGCTGGATCAGAATTGTGTTATAAGTATACAGTACTGAAGCTGGATCAGATATGGGTTATATCTATACAGAACTGAAGCTGGATCAGAATTGTGTTATAACTATACAGTACTGAAACTGGATCAGAATTGTGTTATAACTATACAGTACTGAAGCTGGATCAGAATTGGGTTACAACTATACAGTACTGAAGCTAGATCAGACTTATGGCTATACCCAGTACACAGAATTGATGCTAGGTATTATTTTAAATAAGTATTGAAAACACTCAAATCATTTAGGGTCTTTTTTACAAGTAATAAATAGAAATCTTTGGCTGTTTTAAAAAATACCAAACACAAAGAAATAGGCCTAAACTTAACATGATAATAATGCCTGTTCTTGTCATTATATTACTATAAAGGGTTAGAAGCGGGGTGGGGGCATGTCCACCCCCATTTTAGAAGCATGTAATGTGATCCCCATATCAACATTTTGTGAAAAATGTATGATGACTCCCCCACCAATTTAAAACTCACTCTTAAGCCCTTGTTACTATGTAGTACATTTGGGTCAGATAAATCTCCATATTATAGCTTCCCATTACACATTGTGGACCACGACAAAGGGAAGATCTGAACTCCGTACTCAAATGGGAAGAGAGGATGTGACGAGTAAGCAATGGATGTTCCTAAGGTTGTATTTTCAAATGGGAGATCTGATGAGAGGAAGAGGATATAGCTGCCATCTAAGCTACAGTAAGAAGGTTTAGAAATAGTTCCAGTCATTAGCATACCTCTACAATTGCATGCCTCCTGCATTCCGACAATGCACAAAGTGACACGCTGCACGCAGTTGATGGGTGAATGGTGGATATGGCTGCCTTGTCATGTTGCACTTTAGCGGTTCCTTGTGATGGATAGATTGATTCAAATTTATTGTCATTGCACAAGTAAGAACAACCAGTACAACGAAATGCATCTAACCAGTAGTGCAACCATTAGATGTGCTTTTCCTTTATAGCAGTGCTTAAAAAAGACATAAAAACACAGTGCAGTATGATCATATTAGTCCATTGTTAAAATGCATTAGCAAATTAAGTGCATAGAATTCTGAGAAATCAGACAGTCCATAGGCCATATATTAGTAGACAGAATGCAGTATGATCATATATAGTGCATTATTGAGGTGTATTAATAAAGTGCATATTGATCAGAAATAGTCAGACAGTCTGTAGTCCAAGTGTAAGGGAGAGAGGGCGTTTCTCAGCCTGCTGGTGCGACTCCTAAGGCTCCTGTAACGTCTCCCAGATGGGAGGATTTAGAACAGTCCATGACTGGGGTGTGTATGGTCCTCAATGATATTGTGTGCACGTCGCAGACACCGTGAGTGATGCTTGTCAGTGATGGCCGGGAATGATGTGCCATTGGCTTTCCTGTCAGCCATTGTGCAGTTCCCATACCACACCGTGAATCAGTTAGTAAGGATGCTCTTGACTGTGCACCAATTGACGTTAAGGAGGATCTGAGGGGAGTCCAACTTTTTTCAGTTTCCTGAGGATGTAGAGTCGTTGTTGAGCTTTTTTGATCAGAGTAAAGGTGTTGAGTGACCAGGAGAGGTCGTGTGAAATTTGACGTGAATTGATGTAAATGGGTGTGTGGATGCCTGCCTCTGCTTTCCGGAAGTCAACAATGAGTTCTTTGGTTTTGGAGGTGTTGAGTGCACCTACCAAGGTGTTGTTATTTGCGCACCATGCAGCCAAGTGCTACACTTCCTCCCTGTAGGCTGACTCATCATCGTTCCTGATCAAGCCGAGCACCGTTGTGTCGTCTGCAAATTTGATGATGGAGTTAGTGTTGTGAATTGTGGAGCAGTCATGGGTGATGAGGCTGAACTCAATCATGGTGGAACATCAGGGAATGTGTTGTCCTCCAGGGGATTTGTACCAGTTATTTCTTCCTGGTTAAGCGAGCAGTGCAATAACAAAATGGCTTTGGCGAACATCTCAATCCTCCACCATCCTGCACCTGATGTGGAGTTGTTGCATCGATGCAAGGCCATGATGGTGAATTAGACATCACACTATTTGTAGGGGAAAACATTGGTGTAAAATATCTTTTAAAATAAAGAATGCATGCCTCTGTAATATCATTGTTAGAAATATAGTTCTGTTTCTGGGCTGCAGATGTTGCCGTGGACGCAGAGCTGGTGGAGGCCATCATGTCCAGACGTATCCTCCAGTCTCTGATAACCATGGAGGCGTGGGAGGGCTACACCTTCGCTGAACAGAAGATCAAAATCAAGGAGTCACATGACATCTACGGAGCAGTGATGTGGCCATCGGTAAAATCCATTCCTCTAAATGTATCATCACAATGACGCCCTTTATGCTAAATAGGATCATTATCAACATGATCGTCTATAACATAATCACTAATAACGTGCACCATTGCACCACCATCTTGTTTTTTTTCTTAGGCCGTAGTGATGGGTTACTTCCTGGATACCCACCGTGACACAGACAACCTGCTGGACAAAAACATAATCGAGCTGGGCGCCGGGACCGGACTGGTCTCCATAGTAGCCAGCCTTTTAGGTGAGACAAAACAGTTGAAATCTTGTATTCTTTTAGCTTTTTCACACTTCCAGTTTGTCAAATTCCCCTTTAAGCCTTGTCTAGTGGGAAACCCCTCTCAGGCGCCTGATGGTCAAAGATCATTGTGATAGTCAGTGGTTCGAGCCTGACTATGCATTCTTTGACTTTCCCCGGACCTCCTGCACAAGGCAGTCCAAATTGGCATAGTGCTGCCGGGATTTGGGTTAGATAAATCAAATTATTTTTCCTGCCACATCACTCCCCATCAGATTTGGGTAACAAGTTACTTACACATTTGTTAAAAGTAATCTGATTATTGTAAAAATTATTTTACAATTGTAAAAGTAAATTTAAAAAAGTAACTTGCCCAACTCTGCTCTCCAGTGACTCCTTGTGTGCAGATTGGGCGCCTGTACCTTCAATTGCACAAGTATAGTTGGTGAGTGTAATAATCCTGTACATGAATGACTAAACGCTTCCGTGTTGGATGAGCAGTGCGAGAAGAAATGGCCGGCTCTGCGTCATGTGGTTGAATAAACCGTGTGATTGCCCCTAACCTAGCATCTGTCCAAGGAGTTGTGGAGCTGCCAACAAGGCAGGGTCAGTGGGAATTGGACAAGACTAATTGGGAGAGGAAAAATAAAAAAATTAACATCTGTGATCAACAAAAAAGATTGATCACCAGCTGCTTACAAGCACGTGTCGCCCATGCCGTCCAATTTGTATCACATTGCTCCTTTAACACAGAAGACTTAAATCTGTACATATGTGGAATGTTTACGAATTTGCCTACTATACAACTGTGAGTGAATTCACACACTCAACTTGCATACATGCAAGGAGTCACTTGAAAGCGAAAGTAATTGTGTCAAACTACTTACCCCGGCCAGCGCTATAGTAATTTGCACCAGCTTCCTTAATGTTTACAATATTAACTGACATTTAGCACAAAAGAGGAATATACAATAACAAATAATCTTCAAGAAACAACTTTGAAGCACATTGCTGCAAAGAAACCATATACACGGAAAGGCTACAAGCAGGACAGGTTGCAATAATGTTGTCTTAGCTGCAATGTGCCTATAATGTGGGTATGCATCTTACATATGGGTGGTCCCAGGGAGAAAATTCTTACTGTTTGTTAACCGGAATTTGTTTGTTTCAAAGGAGCTAAAGTCACCTCCACAGACCTGCCAGAAGTACTACCTAACCTGCGGTACAACATTCTCCGTAACACCAAGGGGCACTGCAGACACACGCCTCTAGTCACTGAGCTGTCCTGGGGGAAGGAGCTGGAACAACACTTCCCACAGGCTACCTGTCGCTACGACTACGTGTTCGCCGCCGATGTAGTGTACTGCCACCCTTATCTGGAAGAACTCCTGGACACCTTTGACCATCTGTGTCAGGAGGGGACCCAGATTCTGTGGGCCATGAGGTTCCGCCTGGACAGGGAAAACCAGTTTGTACAATGGTTTCAAAGCAGGTTTCATATAGTGGAGCTGTATGATCTGCCAAGTCTCAGCATCAAGTTGTACCGAGCAGTGAGGAAGACACAGTCTGGACAGGTAGCTTGAGGGGACAGTCAGTACTGGTAGACTAATTTATTAAACAGTATGGACTGGTAGCAAGATAGAATAGACAGTCTGGGCAGGTAGCTTGAATGAAGAGACTGGACTGTTAGCCAGAAAGAAGTCTCTAAAGACATGTAGCCTGAAGGAAGCAACAGTTCTGACATGTCGCCTGAAAGAAGAGACTGTTTGAAGAGACAGCCTGGACATGTAGCCTGCAGGGCAGCAAAGGGGTACAGCGTTTGTTTCTTTAATATTTCTATGTTTTGGGGGTATTTTGTTTATTATTTTTTATTTGCCAAGACAGGAGGAAGCAAAACCCAGGTAGACAGGTAGGGGGAGACAGAGAGCAATGGCAGAGACAGTGGCCGAGCTGGAGCTTGATCCACCTTCAACAGGGCACATGTGATTCAGGGTAGGGAGTGAAGACCAGCACACCAATACTGGCACAATATTTTTTAGTTTTGGAGATTACTTTTTAATGTGGTAAATAAACTGATGAATGAACATATGTTGTCTGGAAACTGTCAAGGAAATAAAGATGAAACATATCATACTCTCACGGCAGATTGGCAGAAGTTACCTTTTTCAGGAAATTGGGCATTACTCAGACACGGAGGTTGTTCCAGTCAATGCAGCCAACCCTGCATTATGAGATCAAGCATAATGAGAAACATATTTTAAAAAAATACATTTTTAAAATGTATAATAACTTCAGTAAATTTCCAGTCCAGATGTTGTGGATAATATACTCTCACCAGCCACTTCATTAGGTACACCTGTTAACGGAAATGTCTTATTAGCCAGTCATGTGGCAGCAAGTCAATGCATTTAGGCATGTACACATGGTCAAGACGTTCTGCTGAAGTTCTAACCAAGAATCTAAATGGGGAGGATTTAAGTGACTTTGAACATGGCATGTTTGTTGCTGCCAGGTGGGCTGGTTTGAGTATTTCAGAAATTTTTGATATACTGGGATTTTCCTGCACAATCATCTGTAGGGTTTACAGAGAATGGTCCGAAACAAAGAAAATATCTAGTTAGCGGCAGTTGATGCCTTGTTGATGGCAGAGTATCGAATTTATCATGCTGATAAAGGCAGCACTAACTCAACCAGTCGTTACAACCAAGGTATACAGAAGAGCATCTCTGAATGCACAATCCATTGAACCTTGAAGCAGATGGGCCTCAGAAGACCACTCCGGGTGCCACTCCTGTCAGCTAAGAACAAGAAACTAAGGCTACAGTTTGCACAAGCACACTTAAATTGCACAATAGAAGATTGGGAAAACAGCCTATTATAATGAGTCCCGAAATCTGCTGCAACATTCAGATACAAGGGTTGTAATTTGGCATAAACAACATGAAAGCATGTTTCCATCCTGCCTTGTATCAACGGTTGAGGCTGGTGATGGTGCTGTATTAGTGTGGGGGGTTCACATCCCAGACAGCATGGTAACATTGATACAATGTTGAGTTTTGATCCAAAACATCATTTTGGTTGAGACTGAAATTTCAATGTTTAAAGTTTTTTGGATCAGCATTGAAATTTTGCTGAAAATCAACAGCACACATGGGTGAAGACAGTGACATTGAACTAACAGTGATTTGTCATTGATGAGCACAAGATCCTGCATGTATCTGTGCAAAACACTACTGGGTGTTTCCGAATCAGTTTGAAAATGTGCACTAATTGGTATACGCCCATGTTGGTTTTGCATGTGCACTTTTGAGTAGTCTAATTAATGCTTCCTAATTAGAGAAAACACAGGTGCGTCCCATACAGAAGCCTCGTGTGTTCACATGCATGACCAAAGTTTCAAACAATGGTGCATACATTTCATGTCTGTTTTTTTTTGCATACTTGTTATTTGCATATGATTTATTGTTACTGAATCCAATAACATATATTAATTTAAAATGTAATTAAAGTGTTGAAATGAACAGCTCAGATAGCAAGGTGACATTGATACGATGTGGTGTCGTCATCCAAACAATAATTTTGACTGAGATTTAAAGTTCAAAGTTTGATTCATGTTGAATCAACATTAAAGTTTTGATGAAAAGAGCATTTTGATTAAAAAGTGAATCATAGGTGTGTCTTTAGCCTTGATTAATAAAATTCCAACAATATTTAGCTGATCTCTAGAAGGCATGAAAGCATGAATATTACATTTTACATAGCCTATGTTCCTGTTACTCTTTGCATTTACTCCAAGGCCTTAGTTAAGGCTGATGAGGATGGACATTGATCAGGGTGGCAGTGGCTCAGTGGGTCAAGTAGGTTGTCTAGCAACCAGAAGGTTTGTGGTTTGATCACCAGGTCCTCCTGACCAAGTGTTGACGTGTCCATGAGCAAGACACCTAACCCCATTTGCTCCCGACGAGCTGGCTGGCGCCTTGCATGGCGGACGCTGCCGTCTGTGTATGAATGTGTGAATGAATGGGTGAGTGTGAGGCAATGTAAAGCGCTTTGGTGGCCATTGTTGGTCAGAAAAATGTGCTATATAAATGCAGTCCATTTACCATTGATTATACATTGAGTTGCCGTCCACAGCATAACTGCTTGACATTTATGAGACACAAGATTTGATTTTATCTAATATATCCTGCTTGTAGATTTATTAGGTTAACAGTTATTTTCCTGAAAGAGTATTACATTTGCTGTATGTAAAAGTCTAATTCAAAGAAAATTTCCTTGTGATATTTAAAGAGATTCATTGGTTTACATTAGGTAAATCTGCAGCTTGAATGAAATTGCTTTAATTGAAAATAATTAAGCTGTTCCTACAAGCTAAACTCAAAACACTTGTCACTTGCTACAATATGTACTTACTTGGTAAATTATTTGCCATATAATTTACAAAATGTCAACAAGTTCTGCGTATTATAGCTATTCCATTTACAAATGTGTATTGCACAAAATGTAAAAGATATTGAAGCGCCAATAGATTTTAGATATAAATAAATATCTATGATACTATAAACATGTTCTGTCTGTCTTCATAAATTGTAAAAAGTAAATATTATATGTTTAATGCTCTTATATGTGACTGTGTGTATGTACCGGTAGGTCGGAGAATTTAATTGACTTGCTTTTAAGCGATATCATGCTTGCTTTGTCAGATGAAGAGGCACAGTCTGACATACAATGAGACAGTTTTTAAAAACTTGAACTGTTGCAACACTTGTGGCAATAATGACTTCACGGTGGTCAAACAGGCAGAAATACTACAACAATTTCATGAAACCAGTGCACAACATTCTGTGTCACAAGGAAACCATGTTGAAGCAGTAAAATATTTTGTTGAGTACCCTAAAGTTGTTATATACAGGCAGCTGGTTCAGATTTTAATGATTCAGTCACAGATGAGTCCCCTGGTGGGGTGTCTGATGAGGTTCTGTTGCATCCAACCAATATGCATGATGTCAATAATGACACAGTCGACTCATCAGACTTTGACTCTTTGACTACTGAATCAGAAGCTCCAAAGACTGAGTTTCTTTTAAGGAGTTTGTGATACTGGGCCTCGACCTTCTCAGCCTCACTTGCTGCACTCAGTACACTTAAATATTTAGCAAATGTTTCATCCAGAATTGCCCACAGATGCCAGGACAGTTCTTAAGACCCAAACCCATGTATCCACCATAAAGATGGAAGGTGGGTAGTATTATAATTTTGGCTTGGCAAAGGGGATAGTGTCATGATTGAAAAGCTTATATCCTGCCTGAACAATTGCAAACAGTTCAATTACAGTTCAATTTAGATGGGTTTCCATTTCAAAAGCTGTACACTTCAGTTCTGGCCAATTCTTGCCATTGTCAATTGTGACTATACCAAAAATCAATTCCTCATTGGCCTTTACTGTGGTATGAAAAAGCCCAAGTGCATATTTGATTTCTTAAGGCGATTTATTGATGATTTAGCTGATGTTCTTATGCGTGGTATTGTTTACAATGGTCGAACCATATTGGTGCAAGTATGCTCTTTTGTGTGTGATGCCCCTGCCAGAGCCTTTGTAAAAAAATACAAAATATCACAATGGCTACTCAGGCTGTGACAAATGTGTTCAAGTGGGTGAGCGACAAAATAAAATGACACCCAGAAACTGATGCAAAGTATTGGATTGATTCTGATTTTAATGATATGATTGATGAAGACCACCACTTGAACCAAAAACCTTCTCCTTTAGCTGGCTTGGTAAAAATAGTTACTACGTTTCCATTAGATTATATGCACTTATGCTGTCTAGGTCGTCACTAGGATACATTTGAACTTGTGGATCAGAGGTAAAGCACATCACTAGGTTGTATACTCAAACTGTAGCTGAAATTCCAGAAAAGTTAAAGCTGCTTAGTACCTACACGCTTATTGAGTTTAGTTGGAAACCAAGAGGGTTATTAGAAATTGACAGCTAGAAATCGACTGAACTGTGCTCATTTATGTTGTACATAGGCACTGTTGTGATTCAGAATTGCGTTCAAATGCAGATGTATCAGAACTTTATGTTGTTTTCTGTTGCTATGCATTTGCTTTTATCCTCTGGAATGATGATTGATTGTGCTCATGAATTGCTTGTCTCTTTTGTATGCCACTTTGTACAACTGTATGGTCGACATGAAATAGTCTACACAATATACACTGTTAGACTTTGCTGTAATTTCTACAGTTACTTACGACAAAATGCCCAGTAAAATACCAACATTTTCTTTTCTGGTTCATTACTGTAATATGCATTGCATTATGGGTATTCATATTTAATTTACAGTGATTTACTGTATGTTTTGAATTTGCAGTAAACTGCTGTAAAACAACAGCATTAGTGCTACTGTAGTTGAATAAGACAACAAAATTGTTCATTAATGTTATAGAACCATATAAATAAAATATCTCTATAAAATGAAATACATTTTATTTGTTATGCTTTTAGCAGTGAAAGTAGTATTAAAAAAGGTGATAATGGATACTTCAACGGCGTTGAAAAGTGGGAAGAGACTTCACAGGAATAGCTGGTTGGTCTGTGCGCACCAGTGTCTGGTCACACACACTCCTCAAAGTGAGCTGGAGCAGCGTTAAGGTAAAGCCAATCTTTGCTAATTCCGTGACATTAAAATCTGTGCTCAAAAGTCGCTAGCGGCAAAGTTATGTGTCATAGCTAGGTAAGAGTTATAACTTTTAGCTAGTTTCGTTTTACTCGCGCCAACATTACATTTTCCCCATGGTGACGATTAGCTATCACAAGTCGTTTTACACGTGCTGTTCGGGACATCTTTTTCACTTGTCAGACCACCATTAGAACTTTGGCTGAATTAAAATGTATCCCATATTCAGGAAGTTTAAGGTCAGTAACGGCTAGTTTTTGAGCTTGCTGTTACCGCATTTTGGCTAACATTACCTCTGTTTAATGCTAATGTTATATTCTCGATTCTGTTGGTTGGTTTGTCCGTGTTTTAGCATGATTAAGCGAAACTTATAACTGCGTTAAAAAACACCCACTCTATAAGTTATGTCGAGTAACACGGAAAGCGTCTTTAACGTGAATGTGGTGGGGTGGAAAGGAATAATTATCTGGGTAGTTTTTTTTGCTGAAAAAAGCTGTGTGCTAAATTGGGCCCATGGATGCAGCAAAAGGCAGTGGATCCCTAAGCCGCTGGGTTAGGAACACCACAGGTTAGAATAGTGCTTCACACAAGAACTAACAAAGTCAATCTTATATGTTCATACATACTTATTTTATGCCAGGTTGTTGCATTTTGGATAGATAATACTTGTGTGAATGTATTCTTATGTAAGACTCCATATTTAGTAAGGTGTACAGTATTGTAGATTGTGTATTATGTAAAAATTTTTAAAATAAAATTTAAAATAAAGATCACATATGTAACCCAACACAGACATCTAGGCGTATGTGTACTTTTGAGAGAATGTGTACTATTCAGGAAACTGAAAAAAACACTAACTATTCATTTCGGTTAAAAATATTGTTAACAACTTTTGTTTCATGTGACCTTTTTTGAATTTGAGCCCCTGCCCCTCAAACGGTCTCTGCACGGCCCTGTTCAATGGTATAATATTAACTCAATGGTATGAGCATGTTTTTGGTCTTCAATATTAATAGTGTTTCAACAAATGAGGGTGCTAAAGTGATGCTAAAAAAACATCACTTAATGTTGATTTAATGATATAGTCATTAATTTGTGGGTGTAAAATGAGCAGTATTTCAACAGTAACTAAGGGTGCAAAGATGATGTTGAATAAATATAACTTTGTAATGTTGAATCAATATTATTAACATTGATTTATGGTTGAAATCTCAGTATTGCTTCAACGTTAAATGAGGGTGCTAGAGTAATCGCATCGACACTGACTCTACATTGTTTCAATGATTACATGCTATCTGGGATAGTATTCTAATCTCTACCATTGCACATTTTATTTAGTAGTTTTTAACTTACATTTTCTTTCACATTCCACACATTTCAAAGGGAAAACGACCTGTTGCGACATTCCCATATGATATGACTTACACAGAGTGTCATGGTGCCGATTCTGACCTTGCACCTGCCTACACAGAACTTCATCAGGTTACTCTGGTGGAGCTGAAATCTCATCTCTAGTCACACCTGAAGGCCTTCCAGACAATTTAATTGTGGATATTACGGCTGCTCTCACTGTCTAGATGAAATCACGTATGTAGGCGGCTCTGGCTCCGTTCTCTGGAGCCCTGGATGTGGTTTGTGCAGCTGCTGACGAACATGCTCGCCATTCTGAAGTATTTTGGCACGACCTATCCAACTATAGTGACCGGATTGTATTCCTGGAGCAGGCAGTCGCCCATTTGGAAAAGGAAAATGGCGGCTGGTGAAGAAGACTGACAACCTCAAATGCCGTTCGAGACACATTCTCCAGGTGGTCGGCTTACCAGAGGGTTCTTGGGGGAGCAACCCGTTTGGACCTCTAACTAGGTTCTTACCAAAGATCCTCCCCTCTGTTGCCTCTGAAACTAGACCTGGTTCATTGCATCGGCAGGCATTCCGCGGGCAGAGATAATGGCTCTAAACCATGCATCTTCATAGAGTGGTTCCACTACTTTCATGACAAGGAGGCTGTGTTGCTACAGAAGGACAGAGAGGGAAGACAGTGTTTATATTCTCGCACTTTAGCTCAGGTGTTGCCCTGAAGAGGGCTAAGTTCCTCCCAGTGAAATGACTATTCCATGAAAAAGGGGTAAAATTTCCCTGCATGCCTCCCTGTTGAACTCTCCGGGAAGAAGAAACAATTTGCTTTCTGCCGACATAACATCCTGCTGCTAGGTGTATGGTAATGTTTCTCCCTTGTTATAGGTTTGGAGTTTTCTGTGTGTTCTTGTTGCTTACACATATACTTACTTGGTTAGTTTGGGAGAGGGCTTTTTGAAATACTCGCCCTTTTTGTACTGTATTAATGGTTTTGATGTATGGTGCCATTCTGTTCTACTCGCATTACTCCAGGTAACATAGCCACCACAATATGGTGCATTTTATGTTATGGTAACTGGGATTTTCTATTTTTAATTCTTTATCTGGCTGCTAATGCTATTTTTGCCCTGCTCTTCTGTTATTCTATAGGAATGTTTATTGAGAACTTTGTCCTACATATGGTCATATTTTAATTTTATTTTTGGTTTGGTTATTTAAATTTAAAAAGATTATACACATGCAGCTACTTTTTTATGTGCTTACACTATGTTTCTACCCTTCTATCCTTCTTGTTATGTTATTAGAATGCATATATTCAGTGTTATTGCAATGGAGCTTCTACATCGTTATAGGGTGGAAGTGAGACATCTGTTCAATATGCAAAAAAATATAAATAATTGGTTTTTGGATCAGCAATTTCCTTTTGATCTATCAAATAACTGAAGGACAGAGTTATATTTATGTAGTGAAATGAGGTTAATTGGAATAACAGTAAATGTGCAATATGCATCAAATTGAAATTAGACAGGTGCATACATTTGTGCACCCTTGTCATTTTGTTGATTTGAAAACCTGTAACTAAACCAATTGTGTGTTCCAATTAATCAGTGCTAGGACTGATTAATTGGAACACTCAATAGGTTTGGTGAGTTCTTTAAGCATTGAACCTTATAGATGGGTGCATCCAATCATGGGAAAAGGTATTTAAGGTGGACAATTGCAAGTTGTTCTTCTCTTTGACTCTCCTCTGAAGAGTGGCAACATGGTGCCCTCAAAACAACTCTCAAATGACCTGAAAACAAATATTGTTCAACATTATGATTTTGGGAAAGGCTACAAAAAGCTATCACAGAGATTTAAGCTGTCAGTGTCCACTGTGCCCATACATGTTATGAAAAATCTTAACATATTTGAAAATATATGACCAATATATTTTGATTACAAAATATAAATGACAAGAAATGTCACATATATAAAAACCAGATATGCTTATATCTTTTCCACCATATATGCCGATCTCTGACATATTAGATACAGTGGGTATAGAAAAGAATCCCCCCCCTGTAAAATAATCACATTTTGTTGCTTTGCAGCCTGAAATGAAGACAGCCACAGTTTTTGTTTCATTCAGCTGTATTTACTCAGTGCAACTTGTAACATCCAAGTGAAAGATATAACACCAACATGTTAAAAAAATAAATAATTAAATTAAAAATAATCACTGAGTTGGAAATAATATTACCCCCTTGTTTCAGTATTTTTTTGAACAACCCTTTGCTTTAATTACAGTCTTTAGTCTGTTGGTATATGTCTATACTAACTTTGCACATCTAGACATTGCAATATTTGAACACTCTTCTTTGCAGAATTGCTCAAGTTCAGTTAAATTTGATGGTGACCGTTTGTGATTTGCTGTCTTCAAGTCATTCCACAGATTTTCAATGGGGTTTAAGTCTGGGCTCTGACATTTTTCTCCTTCAACCACTGTGTGGTCAGTTTTGCTGTGTGCTTTAGGTCATTGTCATGTTGGAAGGTAAATCTTCTTCCCATTGACAACTTTCTGGCAAAGAGCAGCAGGTTTTCTTCAAGAGTTTGACAGTATTTTGCCCCATCCATTTTTCCTTCTATCCTGACAAGTGCTCCAGTCCCTGCTGCAGAGAAACAACCCCATAACATGATATTACCACCTCCATGCTTTACTGTAGGAATGGTGCTATTTAGATGGTGAGCTGTAGACATATTGGTTGGCGTTCTTAATAATGTACTTCACTGTGCACTGGCACTGATAAAGGCACACACAAAGGCACTGATAAAGCCTTTGAAATTGTTTTGTATCCATCTCCTGACTTGTGCCTGTCCACAACTTCATCCCGTAGATCTTTTGACAATGCCTTGCCACCCATGTGTGATTGTTGTTTTCAGTTGCACTACCAAGGACTCAAATGCTTCAGGAAAAGCTTGTTTCATGCTAAGCTAATCAAAATGACCACAGCTGATCACAGTTGAGAGTCAATTGCCTTTGTGTGCTTTTGAGTAGGTGAGTAACTACACCTGGTTGGGGTTACAGCCATTTTTACGAGTGGGCTGATTCTTTTTCCAACTCAGTGATTCTGTTTTTTAATTTGGTATCATATCTTTCACTTGGATGTTATGATTTGTACATATAGCTGAATGAAAGAAAAACTGTGTCTGTCTGTTTTCATTTCAGGCTGCAGAGCAACAAAATGTGATTATTTTAAAGGGGGGTGATTATTTTCTATACCCACTGAATACATACATATATGGGCATATATTGAATGTCCATATGGGATACATTTAAAAAAGATTTTACCAAATATTTAATTGACATACTTGTCATATGTGATGATTTTTCCACCAAATATGCCGATATAGGACATATATAAATAGATTTTAGGATGGGTGAGGAACATAGTGAGGAAATGGAAGACCACAGGCACAGTTCTTGTTAAGGCCAGAAGTGGCATGCCAAGTAAAATATTTGAGATGCAAAGGCGTTGGATGGAGAGAACTCAGTGCCTGCCACCCAGTTCTCAGTACCTGCCACCACCTGTCAGTGGATCACCAGTTTCCTGATTGACAGGCAGCAGCATGTCAGACTGGGGAGCATCTCATCTAAAACCCGGTACATCAGCACTGGCGCCCCACAGGGGTGTGTCCTCTCCCCGGTGCTCTTCTCCCTCTACACTAATGACTGCACCTCAAAGAACCTGTCTGTTAAACTCCTGAAGTTTGCAGACGACACCACTGTTATTGGTTTGATCCAAGATGGTGACAGGTCTGCTTACAGACAGGAGGTGGAACAGCTGGCCCAATGGTGCAGTCAGAACCATCTGGAATTAAACCCCAAAGTCCACTGGAGATGACAGTGGACTTTAGGAGAAGTCCCCCCCAAACCCCCACAACATCCAGAACGACAGTGTCCACTGTGGATTCCTTTAGGAACAACAATTTCAAATGACCAGAAATGGTCTCCCCACATTTACTCTGTCCAGAAAAAGGCACAGCAGAGGTCATACTTCCTGTGATAGCTAAGGAAGTTTAATCTGCCTAAGGAGCTGCTGACCACTTTTTACTAAGCCATCATTCAGTCTGTCATCTGCACCTCCATCACTGTCTGGTTTGGGTCAGCCACCAAACGGGACAGGGCAAGACTACAACGAACAATTAGGGTTTATCATTGGAGCTGACCTTCGCTCCATCCAGGACCTGTACCGGTCCAGGGTCAGGAAAAGGGCAAATCTGTTCAATCTCCTCCCCTCTTGTAGATGATACAGGGCATTGTTTAACCTCCTCCCTCTTGTAGGTGATACAGGGCACTGTTTAAGCTCCTCCCTCTTATAGGTGATACAGGGCACTGTTTAAGCTCCTCCCTCTTATAGGTGATACAGGGCACTGTTTAAGCTCCTCCCTCTTATAGGTGATACAGGGCACTGTTTAAGCTCCTTCCTCTTGTAGGTGATACAGGGCACTGTTTGCCAAAACCAACCGACACAGACAGCTTCTTTCCCCAAGCAGTCACTCTGTTGAACACTCAGGAATATTTATTTATTTATTTTTATTTAACCTTTATTTAACCAGGTAAGTTGACTAAGAACAATTTCTTATTTACAGCAACGACCTGGGAGCAATTAGGGTAAAGTGTCTTGCCCAAGGACACAACGACATTTGGCTCAGTCGGGAATCGAACTTGCAACCTTCTGACTACAAGTCTGACTCCCTACCCACTAAGCCATCTGCACCCATAGCCTCCACCCTTACACTGAACAATAGTCAATGATCACTCTTCTGCCCATCTACCTCATGTATATTTCAATCCTACAATTACAATATTGTTATTTATATATCCCATTGAACTGAACCATTGCACAATATTTATATTTATATTAATCTTATACGTCACATTACACGGATTTTGCACTATTCTTTCCCTCGCTTCAACTATTATTGTATATTTGTTAAATTGTAAATTCTATTGTACCTATGATAAAAATTACAGACCTCTACATGGTTTGTAAGTAGGAAAACCTGCAAAATCGGCAGTGTGTTAAATACTTGTTCTCCCCATTGTATATATCCCATATCTATAAATCCCCAAAACAAATTTCCCTTTGGAGACAAAGTATATAAAAATAATAACCCAGAGTAAAGACAAGGGGATGAGTTACATAGCAGGGGTAGGGTTAAATATGAGTGGGAGGTGTTAGACAGGAGGGGCTAGTGTTTGTTTTGTTATTTTAATTTTTTTAGAGTCCACAAATTTAAGTCTGTATTCTTTTCTTTTTTGTTTGTATTTTTACATGCTGTTTGTTTTGAATCCTTTTTGTCCCCTAATTAAGGTTTAAAACAATAATCCACAGCGACACATTTTAATCCACAATTAATACACTATCAATTAATACATACTGTACATCTTTAAATCTTGATTCTGAATGAACACATTTGAAACAAAGAGATAATAGCTCAAATGATCTAAGTACATGTGTAAAAAACTATGAAGTGTAATAAATAAAGTATAAACTACTGTAGGAGTACAAGTTCAAGTCAAACATCCACAATTGACAACTTCAGATTGCCAATAATGTTCAGTAAAATTACCATAACCCCTTTCAGCATTTCGTAGTGAATGAACATTTAAGAGGCACAGTGTTGTTAACACCTGGGGTTGTCTACAGTTCCTGTGACCACCCTATTCTCTTTAACATCGTCCATCTCAGTCAGCAGGATACTGTGAAAGGCATTCCTCTGTCTCTTTGCATGTGGCCATGAAGATATTCACCTCTCCCATCTCAGCCAGCAGGTTTGTGTTGAAGGCATACTTAAAGATCTCTGTGAATTCCAGGTCTGCCTTAAAACGGATCTTGTTAGCCCAGATCAGAGTGGTCCCTGGGGGTAAGTTGTTTATGTCAAATAATGTTTATTTCAAAGAATATTTTAAAGTTAATTGATCATTTATCATTCAAGTAATTACTCAATTAACCAAATTATGGTTGTCAACCTGGACAGCAAAAGTGTTTCATTGTCATCAACAGATCCTCCAGGTAGTCATGGAGATACACCACATCAGCCGCCAGTACGTAGTCGTAGCGATAGCTGGATTTGGGGAAGGTGTGTTCAACATCAGGACCCCAGGACAGGACGGCTGCTTGGGGAATGTGCCTGCAGCGCCCTCTAGTGTTGCGGAGAAGGTTGGCTCTCAGGTTACTAACTATCTCTGGTAGGTCTGTAGCTGTTACCAAGGCGCCTAAGGACACACAGATGGCCAGCACCAAATCAACCCCTAGTCTGAAAAGATTGGGAATGTTTTGGAGCAATATAAATCTGACACATTCTCCATCTTGCTACTAAACGTGATAAGATTGGTAGAAGATTTTAAATATTTTTACGCATCTCTGATCTTTTCAGAATTGCAATAATGCTAATGCCTTGACAAAACGTTAAGAGCGGACTCACCCAGAAGAGCGGCTACAATGGATACTAGTCCAGGGCCTGCTCCGAGCTCCAGAACCGCCTTGTCCACCAGATTAAACTGCTGAACATTGGTCTCTAGGTAGTGACAGAGAGCCAACGCCTGTAGGCATGCAGTATTATAACCTCAGATTATTTACTTCATTGTGGATTGATATATAATTCCTCCAGCACACCTATCCCAGCATAATCTATTAATTCTTCCTTCATCCAGGTATTAATTATTAGATGAAGACATCGCACTAAATGACAGAGAGCAATAGTTGTATTACTCACCGCTGGCCAGGTGGTTGCACCGATAGAATCAAAGCCCTCCAACACACTGATCTCCTCTCCGACAAAGTGAAACACCTCTTTCCCACACATGGAGTAGCAGGTTGGAGCCCAGGCTTTCTTACTCTGCGGTTCAGTCTCCTTTGCTTTCTCTTCTGGTGCTCCGTTGACTTTAAGTGTAGCCTCACTGTCATCTTCCTCTTCAGAATTCTTGTCCGCTTCTATCAGGACAGAGATTGTATTCCTGTCTTGGTCAGGTGAGTATAAAGTATCCATTTAAATCTGCAACAATCTGAAAGAACAAGTATAATGTATATAAATAAATAAAGATACATATAAAGTATATGTATCAGGCATATATAATACATAATGCTGTATAAATAATACTATATATACTCTCAACAGCCACTTCAGTAGGTACAACTGTTTAACAGCTCGTTAATGCAAATATCTAATCAACAAATCACATGGCAGCAAGTCATGGCATTTAGGCATGTAGACATGGTCAAGACAATGTGCTGAAGTTCAAACTAAGCATCAGTATGGGGAAGAAAGGTGATTTGAGTGAATGAACGTGCCATGGTTGTTGATGCCAGATGTGCTGGTATGAGTATTTTAGAAAATGTTGATCTACTGGAAAACCATTTCTTATTTACGAAAAAATAGAAAATATCCAGTGAGCAGCAGTTCTATGGGCAAAAATGCTATTCTGATCACAGAGGTTAAACAAGAATGGCCAGACTAGTTTGAGTTGTTTGAAAGGCATCAGTTACTCAAATACCCACTTGTTAGAACCAACGTATGCAGAAGTTGATCTCTAAACACACAACATGTCGAACCTTAAAGCAGATGGGCTACAGCAGCAGAATACTAGACGGGGAGACACTCCTGTCAGCTAAGAACAGGAAACTCAGGCTACAATTTCTATGGGCCCAACAAAGTTGGACAATAGAAGATTGGAAAAACGTTGCCTGGTCTAATGAGTCTTGCCAGGTAACATTTACCAATCTACTATTGTCCAAATCCCAGTAGATCACCACTTTCTGAAATACTAGCCCATCTGGCACCAACAACCATGTCACGTTCAAAGTCACTTAAATCACCTTTCCTCCCCACTCTGATGCTTGGTTTGAACTTCAGCATTTAGTCATGACTAAATGCATTGAGTTGCTGCCAAGTGTTGGCTGATTAGATATTTTTGTAAACGAGCGGTTGAAAAGTTGTACCTTATGGAATAGCCGGTGGTTGTACATATCAATATCAATCTTTTGCTACAGTATGACTAATGTTTTAAAGAATAGATTTGGATTGAACTGTTCTCATCAGGCTCTTATCTCTGCTCCATTGCAGCACTAGGCATTATACGGCTCTTTCTTTCATAACGTCTCCTCTTCTCAATCCATTTGGTAACAATGACTGTAATGAAAGAAAGGCCTTTCTAAATACACTACAGACCAATCACCTTGCTGTCTCTGATGTACCAAACCATTACTTACCTGGGTCCTGTCCTGGGTCAGTGGATTTGTGGGTCAACCACCTGGTTTCAATATTGTCTTGTTTGAAATGCTGAAATATACTTCTCTTCTTCTTGTTGAAGATCGTTCTAACTGCATCTTGGGCGTCTCCATGGTTAGGTTGAAATGTTTTATCAAAATCAGCATCCTGCTGGACACGCCCATCTCATCAAACTAACCAAGGCTATATTTAAAATGGGGTCAACTGAAACAAATGCAAACAATTCCGAACCTCACATGGAGACACATGCACACGTACACCGTCACATACAAAAACCTAGTTTACCCTACTCCTAACTACTGACCTTAGCCCTATCCTGATTTGTAACATTTGCCTAAGCCAGAAATAGCCTCCTCATGGGGACTGCTGAATGTGTGTACACTCACACACCACCTCCCCTAATTCTGTTTACTAGTAATTCATCCAGCTTTAAAATCACAACTTTGACAGATGGTTGCTGTGTCACCATAATGTCATTTTCTTTAGAAATATATAAATATATATATTCAATGTCCATAATTTTGATTCAATTAAAAGGTCTTTAAGTGCAAGATCAAGATCAAGATCAAGATCCAGATAAAGCAATAACACCTCCTTTGCCAAGGAGGCAGATAATTCTGTAAGACACTTTTTTTATAATTCTGTGCATGTAACAGTAAACAAACAAACTATGAGGCTTATGGAGTGAGATAAACAGGCTTTATCCTGTTGAACCGAGGGGTGGTCATGTATGAATCATGCATTTAAGTGCCTGTAATACACTGCTGATATGAGTTAGGTTTCAGCCAGACTAGTAATATTTTGGCCTGAATCTAAGTTGGCCTCATGCTAATGTATGTTTAAACTTTAATAACACTTAATCCTCTGTGTTGGAATAACTGCACTTGTAAGGACACAGAAACACAAGCAGTGTTGCCAGGATTGTTTTAATCACAGAAACACTGGGAGGGAGCCCTCAGGTTGCCTGGTATGTTTTCTTCATAGAACCACAGTAAGCAATCAGTCTCCCATGTAACCTGTACCACCGAATGTTGTTCAATACAAATGTTTTTTTAATCCCAACTCCTAGAAACCACATTCAAGATTCATTTTGGTTACTGGCCTAATACTAGACTACCTGCGACCTAACACAGAGGATCACCACAGAGGAATGTGTCCACAAACATACTGCACTAGAGGACTTGGGTAATGAATATGGTTCAATGGCATGCAAATATCATGTGTCAGAGCCCTAAGAGTCTACAGGAGAGTCTTCAGAGGGAATTGTAAATCTGTTTTACTTTTCTGCCTTTCTCATGTTTCCCACATGATCAAATATTATCCGGCTGTATCAATTAACTGTTTCTCCAGGGCCCTTGACAGCTAAAAATAATAGAATACTTCCTTAAGAGTCTCATTGCGGGGCTCTTTTAAAGGACAGTTCCTGCGCAAAATGAACCTAGGGGTTAATAATACATGGGTACCGAGGCAACCATTCTCTGGGATGTGTTTTCATGCTAATAGAATGTGCCCAGTTTTAGTGCAAACTGATAATTACCTTATAACGCTAGTTGTGAGTGCATGGATGAAGTAAATGAAATCGCTATTTTATACCACTAACAAGGCTCAAAATAGCACCACACTTCCAAGGTAGCATAATGAGGGTCCCTACATGCAAACCGAAGTATTGAGATCTTTGTAAGTGTACTAAAAAGGTTATTCAAAATATATAAAAGACAGTACCGTTCGCGTATACAGGCAAGCGCCATCTTGGGAAAACAGACTCGACCAGTCAAACCATGAACCCTGTGCTACGTGAGCTGAAATGTGAGCAAATTTTGTTTGATTTTTGTTCGCATCGCCAGCTCTAAGTCTTGCTCATTGATCGTTATGAATTCCAAGTCACAGTTCAGCTCACATAGCACAGCGTTTGTGGTTCGACTGGTCGAGTCTGTTTTCCCAAGATGGCGACTGCCTGTAACGGTACTCTCCAGAGTGAATACAAATATTTAATATAGTATTTAAAAACTTTACCCTGGAGTAATTTATGTCATATACACAGCTGTTTCTGCAATATTTCCCGAAAAAAGCCTAGAGTAAAGTTCGGGCGCTTCTGTTTTTGTTTGTACTTGAAATACCACAAGGTCCAGAATTCAATGCAAACTTTGCGTCTGCACCCTGGGAGTCGCTTCAGTGTTGCCAAATGTAGCATAAGGACCTTGGCTAATTGCTGCTAATTATAAAACGTAACTTGTAACATTTACTACGGGTCACAATATCGTCCCAGAGCTATGCCTTACCTTGCTTCATTAGGTAGAGATTTAACCAAAATCTGCCACAGATTATTTTTTATTTATGTCACATTTATCCAAGTATTTACACAATTACAAGATGCTACATAGGAGATAATAAGGCTACCTCGAGCCAGCTTGACTGGCTGCTAACCCCAGACAATAACCTTAGCCAGTTAGCCAGTAAACGACTAGTATACCTTGCCTTTCAGTCATTATTTCCGAACAAATCGACCAGCAACTATACAACCACCCTGGCTTTAAGTAGAACAGAGTTGGCAGTATTCTGTGAGGCATTATTTTCTATTTTACAGTGCGTTTATCCAAGTATTTACACAATTAAAAGACACTACATTTCAGCTAAATATGCTACCTCCAGCAAGGTTGAGTGTGTACAAGAAAGCACCAGACAATAACCTTAGCCAGTTAGCCACTCATCGACTACTATAACTTGTCTTTCGGTCATTATTTCCCAACAAGTCGACCAACAACTATACATCATGCCTGGCTCAAAATAGAACAGAGTTAGCGGTGTTCTGTGAGCCTTTATTTTTCATTTTACATTGTGTTTATTCAATTATTCACAAAATCATTTCCAGTTTAGATATAGCTAATCAGCTCCTGTGATAGCTTAGTCCTCTGTCTGGGCCTGGCTGGTTTTTGCTAAACAACTTGATCCATGTGAGCACCGAAACTTAGTTGATCTAACAATCAGATATAATCATATTTTTGGCTGGAGATGGTTAAAAGCCATCCCACTTTATAAAAAACATATTCTGTCTCTGTTGCCATTGACAGCTTGACACCGGTGGACTGTACCAAAACAGCGGCAAGATAGATTTTAACTGATTAATTTGGGCAGGAGCTCTATATTTCTTCCTCACTGTATTCAAGCTCAAATGTATGCTTGGATATTACCACTACGTAATGCTTTATCAAAATTGTCCAGCACAACAATTTTGAAGTGTTTGGGGTCTGGACTCTGGAATGATCCTTTAAGAAATGTTTCCAAGAGACCAATTCCTTAATGAATATTTACACCTAGAGTATGTGGGATCAATAAACTAATAATGATTATAGTCTGTTTTCATATCATCTACTGAAACGTATGGCATCTGCCAGTACATTTGTAAAACAACACAAGGAAACTGTTTGTTAGTCTTGTTCTGGTCAACAACATCCAGTTCTGCCAAGATGGTGTCCAAGTCTAAGAGGTTGTCCATCAGTGATTTGGGCCAGCCCTGTTGTGCCATGCATTTGCCCATTATGTCCCTGAAAAAAACAAAAATTGGTATGGAGGCTGCCTTCAAACTGCCATTTGAATCACTCCTGTACTCAACCTCTACCATCTACAGCATGTTGGGCTACATTCTAGAAACAACTGACAAGCAAGTCCAAACAAGGATAAAAGGCTCCTGTATAACAACAGCAAAACAGAATTAGGCAGTGACATCACATGGGGATGAGTTATAATTCCCTCTGAATACTCGTAGTTATCTGAATGATTTACAAGCTTGAGCCATATTCATTACCCACCGTCCTCTGGTGAATCAGTTAACAGGGTTAGGAGGGAATCCACTCCCTGAGCCACACTGTACAGCTAGTTTTTAAATAGCAGAGGCTGTAGAGAATGTCTGTGGCTACCGGGGGGTTTGTCATTCCTGTACAGAATGTTGAAATCTGTCTCTTTTCTGTCTGTTGGCATTCACCAAATGAATAAGCAAAAACTCAAAGCACATTTAGGTTTCCTGCCTTTGCTACTTCTATATAAACACTCACATTAATGGCATACATTACACATTTGTGCTCAAAAGTTTGCAAATCCCTGGAGAATTGGTAATAGATGTACAATAAAAAAACACGAGTGAGCAGGCAAAACAATGTTTTTTATTCCTCATTGACTTCATATTCAACTGTAGGTCACAACAGAATGGCACAATCATAAAACAAAACATGGCAACAAAGAAAATAATGAAATTACCAAATGTCTGCATATCCTCACTTTTCATGACGATATATTGCCCCCTTTAGCAGCAATGACAAGCAGTGTACAGTCGTTTGTGATAGTTGTCTATGAGGCCCCAAAATCTTTTAGGTGGTATAGCTGCCCATTCATCTTCGCAAAACACCTCCAGGTCATGCCAAGTCTTTGGTCATCTTGCATAAACCGCACATTTGAGATCTTCCCAGGGTGGCTCGATGATATTAAGGTCAGGAGACGGATGGCCACTCCAGAACCTTCACCTTTTCTGCTGTAACCACTGGAGGATCGACTTGGCCTTGTGCTTAGGGTCATTGTCATGCTGGAATGTCCAAAAGTGTCTCATGCACAGCTTTCGTGCAGAACAATGCAAATTATCTACCAGTATTGTCAAATTACAGGCTGTATTCATCTTGCCATCAATTTTCACAAGGTTCCCTATGCCATTAGAGCGCACACACACCCAAAACATCAGCCAACCACCATCATGCTTCACAGTAGGGATGGTATTTTTCTCACTATAGGCCTTGTTGTCTCCTCTCCAAACACAACGCTTATGGTTGTGACCATGAGGCTCTATTTTGGTTTTGCCAATTCAAATTACAGTGTGCCAGAAGCTGTGAGGCGTATCAAAGTGTTGTCGGGCATATTGTAACCAGGCTATATTTGTGTCACTGGCCCAGTAAAGGCTTCTTTCTGGCAACTCGACCATGCAGCAAATTTTTGTTCAAGTATCGTAGTATTGTTATTGACACAACCACACCATATTTTTCCACAGCAGCCTGTATGTCTCCCAAGGTTATCAGTATTTTTTGCTTTATATCCTGAACAATTCTTCTGGCAGTTTTGGCTGACAGCTTTCTTGGTCTACCTGACCTTGGCTTTGTATCAAGAGATACCTGAATCTTCCACTTCTTAATAAGTGATTGAACAGTACTGACTGGCTTTTGCGAGGCTTTGGATATCTTTTTATATCTATTTCCAACTTTGTGCAGTTCCAAAACCTTATTACGCAGGTCTTTTGACAGTTCTTTTCTGCTCCCCATGGGTCAGTATCTAGCCTGCTGAGTGCATCCACATGAGAGATAACAAAATCATTGACTAACAAAACTAATTTCTAATTGTGCGAGCAAGCTAAACTGCAAGCTACCAATGCTTATCAACTGTTGGACTGGGTTTCTAAGTACTGTACATTTCTTACCATACAGGGATGTTTTATGTACATTGAAAGATGTGCTGTATGTCTTGAAAACATTGCTTACATGACATTCTAGAGGATCAACTATGGAGTAAAAAGAAAATACTAAAAATATTTTTGATGATTAATGCTGAATTCCAAGAAGAGAACAACCAAGTACCATTTAACAGTTGTTGGTATGACCTTTAGGTAGAACCCTTAAGACATGGCTCAACATCAAACCTAATCCATCTGTCTTTCATCCTGAGAAACACCCCCTCCCCCCGGGTCCCTCATCCATCATCCTATTTCAGGCTCCAATGTGGTGAGATGGGATTCCCATGGATTTCCTTTTGGCCAGAGTCAGGGATACCCTTCAATAAAGCAAAGCTTTGAGCTACTTTAGTAAATGACTTTACTGTAAATGTACAGCTTTACCCTGCTGAAGGCGTCCGCACACTCTCACGTGTCCAAGGGGACATACAGCAGGTGCTTGCGACATGCTTCACCATTGCAGGTTTCTACTGGGATTCCAGGCTATGCTGACCCCCGCTCATCGGCAACTGCAGCCAGACACCGGAAGCTTTGGAAGCTGTTCCCAGTGGACTCAGAGAAGCACCACTGTGTGTTCCTGACCAGAGTGGCGACCAGGAAAATAAGTTGTAGTATCCCACTTACCCTTGTGTTTGGTCTATTTCCATAGGTTACTTGACCAGTCCTTTAGGTATGAAAGACTTGAGGGTGACCGGCTGAAGCATTACTGGTAAAGGGTCCTAATGGTCAATGGCCATCATTGATTTCATCCACCCGTCTGATGGTCCTCTGGCACCTAAAGCACATGATGGAGGGGGTGTGGGACCAGCTTCACTATCAGGCAAAGCCCTGCAGAGGAAAGGCCTTGCTGAAATATTCAACCAGACCATGAAGCGGATGCTACTTGCTTGACAATGGAGGATGGCCGGGGTTTGATGAGCATGTACATGTCTTTTGTGATGCAGGACATTCTCCGTGCCTTCCTCAGTTTCACCCTGTTTGAACTGTTGTAAATTCATCATTTTCAAAGCCTGCTCAACATCGCCAAAGATGCCTAGGAGAACCAACCATCCCTCCACAGAACCTGATGCGGCAGCTTGTGGAGGCCACCGAGGGTATATTGTCTATGTACGGGTGCTCACCACATTGAATAAGTTCCTTGCTGACTTGCAAGGCCCAGGAGAACTCAGAACATGTCAGGAAGCCAGGGCACAGTCAGGAGGAGCAGTTATACAACATGAAACTGCTCAAGTGATGGAAATCCCTCCTGCTCTTGTCAGTGTCATCGCCACTAGAGTCCGAGATGACGTCCCCATGAGGGAGGACCTGTACACAGCCAGCCCCTCAAAGAATACCATGCTGTCCACCCTACACCCAACATGCATTTTCACCTTCATCTACACATTAATTAAAAAAAGACTGCAACCGGCTTTCCCCCTAAACATCCTAGCCCTGAATTGGTCTGAGTATGTTGACATTTACAAATACTTTGGTATATGACTGCTTGACTGCTTTCTCATTTGATACCCCTATCACCCATCTTCATTCCAAAGTTATAACCAGATTTGTTTACTTATTCTGCAACAAGGCATCCCTTATTCATGTCACCAAACATACTCATGCTAAAATGACCATCCTGCCAATCTTTGACTATGCAACATAGTCTACATGGTTGCTGTTAAATAGCTCCCTTAATACATTAGATGTGATTTACCACACTGCCATCTGCTTTGTCAATAGCGTCCTCTTCAACACACATCTCTTTACACTTTGGGTTACTGGTCCCTCACTACATACACAAAGGTATATTCACTAGTACCAATTTAGTCCTTTTTAGCTGAATTGCCGCACTACTTCTAGACCACGTCTTAACATTTGCTATTTCAACCTTCATCTGTGTAGATTGTTTGCAGATTTGATCACGCCCTACACCTTTAAAAACAAACTAAACAAGCTGCTATCTACCAATGCACTTGCTGAATCTATTAAAGATATTTGTATTTGCATCTCTGCATTTAGTGTAATTTCACATTTACTTTTTACATATTTTCTTTGTTTATTTGTTTTGATGTTTGAATATTAAATATATGGTTCTGTGTGTTTTCATGTGCTCTTGCATTTGGATGGCTTTGGCTAGGACATCTTAGAACTGAAACAGAGAATCGTTTCTCAAATGATTTGGTCAAATGTCTGTTAAATAAAATCTTTAATTGCTGACTCTTTGTTGGGAAGTTTAAACAAGGATAAAAGGCCAACAATTCAAAACAGATCAGGCACTGACCTCACAAGAAGGTCAGTTACATTTACCTCTGAAGACTCTCCTGTAGACTCTTAGGGCTCTGACACATGATATTTCCATGCCATTAAGCAACATTCAATACACCCGTCCTCTAGTGAAACAGTGGAGGAAGTAAGGAGTGCAATATGCCACAAACTTATGGGCTAATTTCTAGATGGTAGAGGATTTCTGACTTTTTTTTCTCTCTGTTTAAAACCACATGCTAAATCACTTTGATATGTGTTTGGAAAAAGATGCAAATCTGATTTCTGTAAAACCAAATTTACACTACCGTTCTTACAGCCCCAAGTGATTGTTTTTGGCATAGATTGTTCATTGCTACTGAGAAGCTTACACATTCTTTATAAAGAAAAGTCAGTGTGCTTGCAAGTGACTTGTGGCTAGCCAAACATGACAAGTTTTGAGAGTCCTTTTCAAAGTTCCACTTTGCAGTCTATGGTTGCTGTGGTACGCACATACAGTACCTGTGCATAAACTAATGCAACAACTCTTACAAATGTAGAAATTTTTACTTCTAAAGACAGATTTAATGAACACTAATCAATGGATGAACGTACGTGTGTTTGGGTTTTTTGGGAATAAGTTTCCTGAAACAGCTGTGTTCCAGAATGAAGCCAATTCTCCAGCAGCATACAGTGTCTGCACTGGCAACAGCTTAGACCACTATACCACTATAAGCCACTAAAAAGACAAATGAAATATGCTTGTTTTTTAATCTTAAATGATACATTTAAGGTAATTTACAGTCAGTACTTGGGTTAAGTTTTTGATGTTTAGAGAAAAAATGCACCGATTTAGAATTGGAATACATTTTGGTCCCCACAAGGATACTGAAACTTCAAATCTGTGAGTGTTTGTTTATTTCCGATGAGCCAATCTCTAAATATAACCATGGATTATGTGATGAGATGGGTGGATCTGGCAGGATGCTGAGCCTGACTAAGTCTTTAAAACTTGAACACACCCCAAGACGCAGTTATAACAATCTTCAACAAGAAGAATACTTCGTTATTTCATACATACTGAAGAAATTGAGAGGAAACAACCAAGGCTTGACCCCAAACTGACCAAGAAAATCTGGAGGTGAGAAATTATTTGGTTCAGTAGAGACAGCATGCATGACAATTGGTTGGGTGGGTCTGCAGAAAAGAATGGGGATATCTGTCAGCTGGCAAACATTGTCCAACAACAATTTGACTTCTGAATTTAGCACTCAAAAAAATGATATGTTAGACTAAAGTAACTGTGTTATGTCAACAGAATGCACTTAACTGGATTATGTTGCATTTACGTAACATTATAATTTCGGTAACACCGTAATGAATAATATTACTTAAATGTAACATAACACAGTTACGTTAGTCCAACATATAATTTTTTTGAGTGTAGACCCCATAAAGTGAAGCGGTGAGTTACCATGAGCAAAGCCAATGGCACTATTAGGTTTAAATGCCTTGCTTAGGGGCATCATTTGAATTTGTTTGGGGGTATTTTTATTTACAGGACAGTAAAAAGCAGAAGCTATGGAGACAGGTATGTAGGGGGAGACAGAGAGGAAGGGCACAGACAGTCGTCCGAGCCGGGGCTCAAACCTCCCATTGCCAGGTGGCATGTGTGGACCGGAGTTGGGAGCCCTGCCCACTACACCAATTCCGGCACAAAATGGCAGATTTTAAATTGCCAGCTCTGGGATTTAAATAAGCATCTTTTCAATAATGGCCCAATCTCCTAACCCCATATACTTTGAAGAAGAATCCACAAAATTTGTTGTGGCAAATGCTGGGAAGATTGATAATCTTGGATGTTGTGTTGCCAACACACGGCTATCCTTGGTCCAACCAGAAAAACATATACTAGCAAAATGTGTTTTTAGTTCTTTCTTGTAGTATATATATAACTTTACACTTCCTCAACCATGTAACAAACCCATTTTTTTATTTTGATTCATGCACATTTACATGCTGATATGTCAAGGCATGTTTTTGACAGCATATCACAGGGGTCACTGAGCCACTGGATTTTCAGGATATAAGAAATATATTGCAAAATGCAACATGAAACTGAGAATGAGTCCAAATTAAAGTACAGAAAACGAAGCATGGACTATACTTATCAGATGTGTTCTCCATCTGCACACATCTGAATAGCAAAAAGTTTGTTTTGCATGAGGTGGTATGGTACTCGAAAAATGTGGGTGAGGTGTGGGGTAATTGAAAGATTTGGGTTGATGTGGGATTGTGAATCAGTTTCAAACTGTAAGATTGCCATGTGCCTAGTAGAGGTGTGTTTCTAGGTTCTAATAAGGGGGTCAAGTGTGCGGGGGGATAAGAGTTTCATTACAGTCCTTGGCTGGTCACAGTCTGGAAGCAGAAACAAGTATGTCGTTACCAAACAGGGTTCTAGGAGGGTAGGAGTTAGGGAGGGACAGGGAGATAAAACGGGTGTTTACAAAGTGAAGCTAGGGAGTGTGAGACAGACTGAGAACCTGTAATAAGTGATATGATTAAATCATTATCATTATAATATTTGGCAGTATAATTAGAAAAAGTTCCAAATCAACACGATGCTACTATTTTACAATGCAACCAAAGTAAACATTTATTTTATTTCTCAGATTTCAGCAGATTTCCATGGATATTTTATATACACCTCACCAGGAGAAGGAAACTTCTGCCCTGATAGAAGAGGAAAGTGAGGACGAAGATGAGGAGGAAAGACAGACTACAGGGTGAGATCGCTAGAGGACTTAAAATCTGTGAAATCATTACTTATTTATTTCTGGCAAAACACATTAACAGTTGTGAAAATGTACAAATCAACATTATTCTTCTATATTTCAGTGCAAATTAAGTTAAAAAAAATATTCTCAGATTTCTACAGATTTCCGTGGATTCTTTATATACACCTCACAAGGAGAAATATACGTCTGCACTGAGAGAACAGGAGGACGATGATGATGATGAGGATGATGATGAAGATGAGGGGGAAAGCCAAACTACAGAGTGAGATAACTAGAGAACTATAAAACGTGTAATATGAATATAACTAAAAACTACAAATCAACATCATGCTCCTTATTCATACAGTATATTGTAGTGCAACTGAAGTAAAAAGTAAATATATTTCTCAGATTTCTGCAGATGACCTGGGATATTTCATGTTCACCTCACCAAGGAAAGGATACTTCTGCCCTGACTGAAGGGGAGAATGTAGAGGAGGATGAGGAAAGCAAGACTACACTTGAAGATGGAGATCAACATCCAGAAGAGAAATCTGAGGAGACTAAACCACAGGCCTGGACTCCCACCTGCTACTCCAAGTGTGGAACAGAAATGTTTTGCTTTGTAGGCGAAGAGATCCGCATCATCGAGGGCTTGGATGAACACGGTGCAGTCATCTGGCCAGCTGTGAGTCAGTCTCCTAACATGTTATACATGGATGACAATGGATTATGATGGTGCTGATAACGATTATGTTGATAATGTTGTTGCTGATCATGATAATAGTGATAGTGGTAGGGATGACAGAACAACAACGATGATGTCAGAGTAGGGATGAATGAATAGATAATGCAGGCTGGACGTAGGATTAAAATATACATGATGGAGTTAATAATCTGATGTTATAATACCTGTAATGGTACACTTCTATCTTGCAGGCCTTGGCTCTCTGTCACTACCTAGAGACCAACTCTCAGCAGTTCAATCTGGTGGACAAGGCGGTTCTGGAGCTGGGAGCAGGCCCTGGACTAGTATCCATTGTAGCCACTCTTCTAGGTGAGTCTACTCGTTTATTTTAACCAGTTTTCTCCCCTCCTAATTGGTCAAGTCCAATTACCCCTGACCCTGGTATGTCAGCAACTCCTCAGAATGTATGTGATGGTCGAGTGCGCTCACATGCTTCCTCAAGCAAAAGTGGCCAAGTGGTCTAATTGAGTTCTCACTCCGTGCTTAGTTAGAAATGCTGTGACCAGGATCGAACCATGGCCACTGTGAGGTAGTTGTGCTGCCTAATACTTGACATGGAATCCCCCCAGGTAAGTCTGCTCTTAACATTTTATCAATGTACATTCATATTGTAAATCTCAGAAGACCAGAGTCTTAAAAGTAGTCTTCTACCTATCTTATCAAGTCTAGTAGCAAGATGGAGAATGTCAGATTTATATTGCCCGAAATCCAGGGGAGGTGTTTCAGCAAATGCCAAGGTATGGCAATTAGACATAATGTGAAAGACCTATGCTATTGAAACTATTTTAGACATGAATCTGTAATGTATTGAATTACATGCTAATTTCTAAGGTAAATTTGGCACACATGATGATTTGAGTTTTCAAAAAAAATTTAATAAATTTGTTACCCGAACAAAAACTGACAATTTCTGCAGGCTGTTTTGCACTCAAAGTCAAAGTCAAAGTTGTTTATTTATCATATGCATCGAATAACATACATCATCCTATGCAGAGAAATTCTTTTGACATGGCACGGCGATTCTATGCAGTGGGCTTATAAACAAGAATGACAACAATATAAGAATTTTAAAATAATAATGACAATAGTAATAATAATAATAAAACGCTATGTACTGAGCAGTGGTCTGGAAAATGTACAACAGTAGAAGTAGTAAATATTATAGATTTGGCATGGAAAATTGCTTTTAAGGTGCATTTGAATTCTGCTACATTAGATGTAGAGAGCATAAAGTGACCAGAGAGTGTTAGTGCTCAACAGGCGATTTGCGATCAGTGTCTGTGTTCCATGTTGAGCAGCCGAATGGCCTGTGGGAAGAAACTGTTTTTAAGTCTGGTGGTCCGTGCCTTGATGCTCCGGTAACGTCTACCAGACGGCAGTAGTGAGAAAAGATCACGGCCTGGGTGGCTGTGG
>JACXGM010001776.1:0-16174 GCA_016801145.1 Umbra pygmaea | reverse complement strand
CGTACCAGGCTGTAATGCAGCCTGAGAGGATGCTCTCAATGGTGCACCTGTAGAAGTTTATTAAAATCCTGACAGACATGCCAAACTTATTGAGTCTCCTCAGGAAGTATAGGCGCTTTTGGGCAGTTTTTGTTACCGAGGTTGTCTGTCTGGACCATGTGAGGTTGTCACTGATGAACACACCGAGGAACTTGAACTCTGAAACTCTCTCGACTTCAGCTCCATCGATGTGTATGGGGGCAGGACCAATTGTGTTATAATTCTATTGGTAAGTCATCAAAATATATTTCATATATGCTAATATTACAAACTACAGTTAGATAAGATCTATAACTTGTCTTGAGAGCTAGACAAGATCTAAATAATCTCACCTGATAGCTATCTCAAATTGATATTGCTAACAGGAAAAATAGTGAGTACGACACACTTTACAGCTCACCTGGTGCGTGTTGTCACCGTGACGACTAACAACAGTTGTCATTTTTTGTATACTTATTGAACGACCAAGCAAAACAGTGTAATGAGGTTTCTATTCATTCCATTTCTATGGTTGTAGAGTTATCCACCTGGCTGGACTGAGGACGGGATCCTGGCACTGGCAGCTGCTCAGGAGCAACAGTTTGCAACAATGCGGCACTTGACTGCTTTGTACATACAACTTTATGTTTTTCGTTTTCGTATCACATCTCTTGTTCAAAACTCATTAAATGCAAACTTGTTTGCCCCATATTTTATTTCCCACCCCGATTTATGTTTATACATTTAGCTACGTAATATGTAAAGGTAACCTAACCATTACAAATACAGAACACTCAAAATGTGCAATATGAATAGGATACGTACATTCATTGGCTACGTACATTATATACACTATGTAATCCCAGAAATGACAAACGTCAGTACAAGCTTAACTGATGAGTAAAATAATTTAAATGTATTGTAAAAATAAAAAAGCTTTATTATTTCCTTTGCCTCCAAACAGTGAGTAAAATATATTAAAAATATTTTATTTTAGCCTTCCATTAATCATTTACTGGCCCCTTTTATTTTTCAACACCTCACATTTACTATTTTCTCATTCCTAGCATTGTTTATTAATTTATCTATTTTCCATTTTCAATTTTCCTTGTGAATCTCTTTTATATTTCTTTGTCTTATATGATAATGAGAAGGGCGTGTCTAAAATGTCTGGTTCAAATCTGATAGACCATTGGCTGATTATCATTTTGAAAACCACCACTCAACTACCAGGCCCGGCTTCTGGGACAGGCGGACAAGGCGTTAGCCAAGGGTGCCACAGACTATGGGGCGCATATTTGCGTACAGCCAAAAATGAAAAACTATATGCCTGCGTGGCAGGTGCGATTTCTTTAAGACTGCAAGGGAAGTTCTGCTTCCCCTCCGTGGTGAATAAAGGAGTGGGCTGGCCCACGGGCTTCTGCGTGATGATTGGAGGGTCTGTCGAAAGACTACATCTCCTTTTGATTGAAAGCGATTTTGTACTATAGAAAGTCGCCGAGGCTATTCGAGCTCAGTCGCAATTGCAGATTTTGCAGGTGTAGTTGAAAGACAAACAGCTGCAACCTATTTCTTGGTATTTGCTTGGCGAAATTGTTAGCAAATTTCCATCATATATTTCATACAATTTTACACCACATTCCTTGTTTCAGTTTAACCTAACTCTCACATTTCTTCCTTCAATTGTAATATTCTTTTGTTAGATCGTTTGTTCATTCTTTCATACAGTAGGCTAGGCTAGTGACGTAGGGGTGAACTAGCCAGCTAGCAAACTGCACACGATGGCAGACAATGCTAATATTGTCGACCTGATTTTGGCAAAGCCATTTGAAATTCTTCCTTAAGAGGAGAAGCTTAGAATTAAACAGCAGGGCAGATCAAAACCTAAGATTGATTTAGTGCAAAAGATAGGGCAAAGTAACAGGTCTTTTCAGCTCTCTTGGTATGACAAAGTTAGGTGGCTGACTGGAAGTGCTGTGACAAAGTAAATGTACTGCAGGCCATGGCTCTTGATGAAACCATCTTATGGATGTGTTGTTTGGTCAAAGGTTGGGTTTGGAGATCTGTCGAACTTTGACAGGGCATATAAAAGGCATGAAAAGAGCAATGAACATGTGAGTGCATGTGCAAGATCAAGTTTCATGGGAAGGATCAGAGTTGAGCATGCAATCAATGAAGGTGCTCACATTCAAGTGGCTAAACATAATGAAACAGTCAAACAAAACAGGGCCTTCCTAAACCGCCATATTGATATGACATGTTTGCTTGGCCAGCAGGATTTGCTGCCATTTAGGGGACATGATGAGAGTAGTAAATCATCCAACAAGGGGAATTACAGGGAGTTCACAGAAACATTAGCTAAATATGACTCTGTCCTGTCCACACAATTCAAGTTCTCACCTGTGTTTTCTGGTATATCCCATACTATTCAAAATTACTTGATCTCTGTTGTTGCAGCCACCGTTTCTGATCAGATTAGAGAGGAAATTCAGGATGTTCCCTTTTTTGGATGGCAGGTGAATGAAACAACTGAAATATCCCCAAGTCTCTGTCATTTTTTGCAATGTGGATAGGGCAGGGAAAATTCAGGAGCGTTTAATTGGATATTTTGATGTTTCTGGGGGGTGATATGCTCAGTCTGTTTTTGATGTATTAAATGAGTACATGCAGGGCTACAATTTTAAATGAGAATTCCAGGCGATTTCAAAATGTAGCTCTGTTGTTTGGATATCTGGAGTCCTGTCAGTAGAGAGAATAACTCAAACAATCTATTATGCCAAAACCGTGTTATCCTCCTGCTCCAATTTACACCCGTTGCACATTTACGGGGGAAGTTTTAAAATGCTTTTAGCCTCTAAACATGTTCGAAATGTCATTACTTGTGCAAAGCCATGTGCAGTGATTCCTTATTATGAACACAGTGAATCTAACAAATCAGCCAGTGTACAAACCCCTGTTTATTTCCCATTTTCCAGTGAAGTCCACACTAGTCGATTCTCGAAATCATACAATGCAATGTATCAAAACCCTTTTTCCCGCAAAAAAAAATGATTTGCCGTGGTTATTTCCATAGATTACTCTATGTAGCAACATTGATCGGCTGTAACTTGACACTACTTTGCCTTCACAGTGCCCAACAGTCCAAGAGTTCAAGAGTTATCGTGCTTGAGGATGGGTAACTAAGCAACAATGTACTCAGTCTGTGAGTACATTGGGGTGTCAGGATACCAGGGCAACTAAGCAAATCCTTTTTTTTGGAGAAATATATTTTTTCAAAGAGGTCAGAGGGGGCTTTCCAAGACCCACAAGATGAGCCCATGAGAAAGTGCCGTCTGACCCAATTGCAGGATCCCCATGAGCACTACAGAAATCTGTATATGGCCATCCTTGATAACATCTTGGAGCAGATGTTATTTAAATTTTTCAAATTTGGAAAGTATGCTCTTCTCAGAATTAGTCAAGCCAGCGTAATTTGATGACATGAAACAAGTGTTTCCAGAGGAGGTCTTCTAAAGTGTCCTGAAAGGTTATGGCCACCATAATATACCTAAAACCTAAAACTGTATTTTCTATAACTCTTCAGTTTGCCTATATATAATAATCCCATAATATACATGGGATTGACATCAAAACTTCTTCTACCTATGTGGAGACTTATTTAAAGGCTGATTTATAGTTCTGCGTCGAGGTTACTGCGTAACCTACGCCGTAAGCATACAGTACGTCATAGCTTAAATTGTCATGAGCATTTATACTTCTGCATCGATGTCTGCATTGCACTGCAATTACACCGCCAAACCAATAGTTTGCACTGGTGTTTCTATGCCACATTGTGTCAAGTTTCTTTGCCACTGTTTTGCTTAAAGGCAGAACCACATAGGTTGCATCTCAATATGCATACTACATACTAAAATAACGTGCTGCGCAGGTGGTGGTAAAGTACATACTATTAAGTATATAGTAAGGGAGTATGCTAGCATTGGGATATACTAACATGTCATAACGTTGCACCTAATATTAGACCACTAAGTTTGAACATAAATAATTTGGCAGAACCTGTTTGTATTTCATTTAAACTTTAATAATATTGGTACAATAACTAAAGAAAACTCAAGTAATGACACGTTTATTATTACCTAACGTTTGGACACTTACATTTAAACACTGCCAAACAAGAACCGGCTTCGGGAAACCCCTTCTATTCTGTGTCGCAAAGGATTGTGTGCTATATCTGCCCAAAAAGCATGCAGAGTTACATAGTAGACCATCCGGGGACTTTTGACATATTATATTTGTGTACTATGGTTTGGGACATACTAATCATAGTCTGGCATAATATATATTATGCATACTATGCATATTGAGGCGCAGCTATAGTGTGTCATGGTCACAGGGCTAGCATCCGGTTTGGCAAAGAGATGCAAATGCGGAAGTGTTTTAAACCTGCATTTTATAATTCCAGCTGGGGGCGAGACCTGTGGTTGCAAAAGAGGTTGGTTTTTGTAGAGGTCTATGACAAAGTCAGCCAATACTCAATTTATTTATTACCTCAGTGAACATTTTCATACTAAGTGTATGGTCTCAACCGCTAATTTTAAGTCTTCTCCAATATAGAATGATGTTCATTTTTTAATTATGGTCTCATTGATTTTATAATCGGCGAAAAAAGCAGGGGGTGTTTTAGGGAGTGGCTATGTTGTGATTGACGTTGACTGTGTCAATGAAAGTGTGTAACGTAACATAGAGCTTAAGCAGCGTTGCCAACTTTCAGCTAACGTCACAGACAGATACCGCCTCTCGTCTAAAATTTGCACCACACTTACGGAATGAATTACAATGTACATTTAAATTGGAGGAACTAATGCCATTAAGGCATTATAGACTTTAGCTTGAAGAACATTTTATAACTGACTGTGTTTTTTGCTTTGTTCTTGCTTTTTAATTGATTTTAATTTAATTGTTTGTTCACTGTACACCGCATTTTATGCAATCTACCCAGGTCGTTGCTGCAAATGAGAACTTGTTCTCAGTCAACTTACCTGGTAAAAATATATATATATAATACTGTGTTATTTGTGTGATCTCAATGAAATTGAAAATGAGGTTCATTTTGCTTTGTATTGCCCATATTATCATGACTTAAGAAGGCAATTATTTAACAAAGTGGAAGTAAAAGGGCTTACGCAGGATACAGACCTGTTGAGTTGGTTGTTTGAGCATAAAAACACCTTTTTATTTGCAGATTTTTTTAGAGCAGGCATGGGCCAAAAGAAAGATTGCTTTTTATAGATGAGGAAAAATATGTGTGTGTGTGTGTGTGTGTAATTATACATATATATAAAATTGTATGTGGACTCTGGACCGGAAGTTTGTTGAATTAATTGTTGATTTATTCATTGTTGTATTGGTGTCTTGTAATTCTGTGTGGGATGGGCCTTTGTGGCATGACACGTAAATACAATTTTTTAATCTGTATCTGTATACCCCCAATTGATTCCCCAGACCCAAACCTCTCCAATCTCTTCAGGCCTGCATTAAGTCATAGGAACTAAAGGACTAGTTGTGTATTTGGTGCCGGCCATCTGTGTTTGTCTGTTGACTAACACATTGTGACTTGTCCTTAGGCGCCTGGGTAACAGCTACAGACCTACCAGTGATCGTCAGTAACCTGAGAGCCAACCTTCTCCGCAACACCAGAGGGCGCTGCAGATACATTCCTCAAGCAGCCGTCCTGTCCTGGGGTCCTGATGTTGAACACACCTACCCCAAATCCAGCCATCGCTACGACTACGTGCTGGCGGCTGATGTGGTCTTTTCAAGTTACTACTTGGATAAGCTGCTGTTCACCATGAGATACTTCTGCCGTCCAGGTTGATGAATTGATCGATGTATTGATTAATCTAACCATTTAAAAGCACAACATTGCTGATGAAAATATGAACACCTAATTGTTTTCTTAAGGAACCACTATAATCTGGGCCAACAAAGTGCGCTCCAAGTCAGACCTGGAATTCACAGAGGATTTCAAGAGTGCCTTCAACACCACCCTGCTGGCTGAAGTATGCGATGTTAAGATCTTCATGGCCACATGCAAAGAGACAGAGGAACTTAACAGCTAGCACTTATGACTGCGGTAACGTGAGCCGCCAAATGAGAACCTGTTGTCAAGCCAGCCGCTGTATGATTAATGTAACGCTTATAGCAGTGTTATTATGGTATGGACGGACCATGATGGAGTTGAAGGTCCTGAATGATACATAGATGTTTTTGTGATGTTCTTAGTCAGCGGCGGTGCCAGGCATTTTTTACTGGAGGTGCTATGGCTGCATGGAGGTGCTGACATGAATTGCGTTCATGCGTGCTCAAGCGACCTGCACAGCTATCTTACAACTCAATGCCACAAGTGTTGGTTCAATAGGAGAAAACCAAACAACATCTCAAGATCTCACAGTTCTATGCCTAATCCCCAATGAGACATAGACAAATTACCATACTCTTAAAACTAGGGACAGCACAATTAATGTGTTTAATATTGCTCTAACACAAGTGTCAAATGTTCAGCATTGTAAAAAGTCCAAAGTAAAAGTACAAGGCTGGGTTAATCGGTTTTAGGAAGTTCTTATTTAAAACCTATGACCAGGTATAGGAGATCATAAATAACCATTGACCATAAGGAATACATTTGATGACTTTGTAGGTATGAACTCCCTTTATCTGGGGTGTTAATTGGTAGGGGAGAGCAAGGTAATTTGTCACACGGGTAAGTTGTCACACTGTTCATTACTCCAAATCTAGAGGTGCTATCTCAACAATGTAATAGCTGCTTTCTGTGACTACATGTTCTATTCAATTTCCTGTTCACATGTGTTCTAGGCCATTCTAATCTGAGGTGAGCACATGTTTCTTATTTTTCGCCTTCAAAAGTAAAAATGTGCACTTTACATTTTACGCAATAAAACTTTGTCATGTATAAATGTTCCAAATTAGAATTTTGCACTAAATATAGGAGACAAAAACATGCATTTTAATAGTTTAGCTGCAGTCCTATTTTACGCTAACCTTGAGATTTAGCAAACATTAGCACACATCTCAGTTTGGCAAATTGTCTCAATAAACTTGGGACAAGTTGTCACATGTGACGACATGGCCCAGTATAGTTAGACACATATAACATGATAAAATAGCAGGTATTGTTGATCCCTGGACTACACAAGACAGGCTCTGGTGTGTGTATCTGTTAACACAGTACATGCATACATAATGAGACAGCATATCCTTACATACACACACACTACTACATACCCTATATTCTGATACCATGGCAGAATAAATTTTGCTGTGGCGGGCCGCCATTCCCCAAGCAACATAAAGGAAACACTGAGGGGACTGTAGCATGTTGACATATTTTGTGGTACAGAATAGATCCTCAAACAGTGAGTAGGTACAGTGAGTTGATCAGTGACCACGCGTCAGTTTCATTACATCAAAGTTGCGTGGATGGCAAGGAGGTTTAAAAGGCCAATTTATACTTCTGTCTCCAAGTTACTGCGTAACCTACACTGTAGGCATACGCCGTAGCATACATCGGCATGAGCATTTATACTTCTTCATCGCAGACATTGACGCAGAGGTATAAATGCTCATGACGATGTAAGCTACGGCATATGCCTACAGTGTAGGTTAGACAGTAACTTCGATGCAGAAGTATACAGTGGGTATAGAAAAGAATCACCCCCCCCCCCCGTAAAATAAACACATTTTGTTGCTTTGCAGCCTGAAATTAAAGCAGATACATTTTTTGTTTCATTCAGCTGTATTTACTCAGTGCAACTTATAACATCCAAGTGAAAGATATAACACCAACGTGTCAGAAAATAAATAAAAAATAAAAAACAATCACCGAATTGGAAAAAGGATCACCCCCTTGTTTCAGTATTTTGTTGAACCACCTTTTGCTTTAATTACAGCCTTTAGTCTGTTGGGATATGTCTCTACTAACTTTGCACATCTAGACATTGCAATAGTTGACCACTCTTCTTTGCAGAACTGCTCAAGTTCAGTTAAATTGGATGGTGACCATTTGTGGACTCGTCTTCAAGTCTTTCCACAGATTTAAGGCGTTTAAGTCTTGGCTCTGACTATTCCATGCAAGGACATTCACATTTTTCTCCTTCAACCACTTTGTGGTCAGTTTTGCTGTTTCCTTTGGGTCATTGTCATGTTGGAAGGTAAATCTTCTTCCCATTGACAGCTTTCTGGCAGAGAGCAGTAGGTTTTCTTCAAGAAATTGACAGTATTTTGCCCCATCCATTATTCCTTCTATCCTGACAAATGCTCCAGTCCCTGCTGCCGAGAAACAACCCCATAACATGATATTATCACCTCCATGCTTTACTTAGGAATGGTGTTATTTGATGGTGCGCTGTATTGGATTTTTGCCAGACATATCGCTTGGCGTTAAGGCAAAACAATTCCATCTTAGTCTCATCTGACCGTAAAACACCTTTTCCACGTGGCCTTAGAATCTTCAAGGTGCGTTGTGGCAAAGCTCAGTCGTGACTGCGTGTGGCCTTTCTTGAGGAGTGGCTTTTTTCTTGCAACCCTCCCAATGCAAGCCACATTTGTGGAGAATTTGTGATATTGTTGTCATATGCACACAATGACCACTCTTTGTCATGAATTCCTGCAACTGTTTAAGAGTTGCGGTAGGCCTCTTGGTAGCCTCTCTGACCAGTTTTCTCTTGGCGCTTTCATACAGTTTGGAGTGACGTCCTGACCCAGGGAGGGTCTGTGTTGTACCAAATACCTTCCACTTCTTAATAATGGACTTCACTGTGCTTCTATGCACTGATAAAGCCTTTGAAATTATTTTGTATCCATCTTCTGACTTGTGCCTGTCCACAACTTTATCCCGTAGATCTTTTGACAATGCCTTGCCACCCATAGTTGATTGTTTTCTTCAGTTGCACTACCAAGGACTGAAATGCTTCAGGAAAATCTTGTTTCATGCTGAGCTAATCAAAATGATTTATTTGTAGGGGGGTGATTCTTTTTCCAACTCAGTGATTCTGTTTTTTAATTTATTTTTCTGACAAGTTGGTATTATATCTTTCACTTGGATGTTTTGAGTTGTACATACAGCTGAATGAAACAAAATCTGTGTCTGTCCATTTTCATTTCAGGCTGCAGAGCAACAAAATGTGGTTATTTTACAGGGGGGTAATTTTTTTCTATACCCACTGTAAATCAGCCTTTAGCGAACATGCAAACTTTGCTTACCTGGACTGTAGCCTATACTATAGCGTCCAGGGAAAATAATTATATATATTTTTATATCAAAATATAGAATAATTTCTAAGGGGGCTATAGGGGGTGCTAGGCTTATTCTTGGGGGTGCTTTAGCCCTGTGTCGCCCGGCCTGTCGCCGCCACCGCTGTTCTTAGTGCTTAGATGAAAACAAAAAAATAACAACATAGTAACATTAATAATAATACCAATGATAATCAGAATAATAATAAAATATTAATACAAAATATGTATTTTATTTATGTTATATATTGATCAAATTATTTTTAATCATTTAAATTATTATTAATTAATAATAATTAATTTAAATTATTATTATTAATTCAGCACTCACTGGATCGGTTCGCAGCCGAGTGTGAAGCGGCTGGGATGAGGATCAGCACCTATAAATCTGAGGCCATGGTTCTCAGCAGGAAACCAATGGAGTGCCTACTCCAGGTAGGGAATGAGTCCTTACCCCAAGTGAAGGAGTTCAAATACCTTGGGGTCTTGTTCGCAAGTGAGGGAACAATGGAACGGGAGATTGGTCAGAGGATCGGCGCAGCGGGGGCGGTAATACACTCATTGTATCGCACCGTTGTGGCGAAAAAAGAGCTGAGCCAGAAGGCAAAGTTCTCAATCTACCGGGCAGTTTTTGTTCCTACCCTCACCTATGGTCATGAAGGCTGGGTCATGACCGAAAGAACGAGATCCAGGGTACAAGCGGCCGAAATGGGTTTCCTCAGGAGGGTGGCGGGCATCTCCCTTAGAGATAGGGTGAGAAGCTCAGTCATCCGTGAGGATCTCAGAGTAGAGCAGCTGCTCCTTTGCGTCGAAAGGAGCCAGTTTAGGTGGTTTGGGCATCTGGTAAGGATGCCCCCTGGGCGCCTCCCTAGGGAGGTGTTCCAGGCACGTCCAGCTGGGAGGAGGCCTCGGGAAAGACCGAGGACTAGGTGGCGAGATTATATCTCCAACCTGGCCTGGGAACGCCTTGGGATCCCCCAGTCGGAGCTGGTTAATGTTGCTTGGGAAAGGGACGTTTGGGGTCCCCTGCTGGAGCTGCTGCCCTCGCAATCCAATCCCGGGTAAGCGGATGAAGATGGATGGATGGATTGATAAAATTATTAATCAGTTCATCATTTATATTGTTGTATTATCAATTTGGAAAGATCCTTGCAAATGTCCTCCAAACCCTAAATGAACACACACACATATTTATATGAACTTTGACCTTTCAATAAAGTAATCCTACAGTGCACTACTTGTCATGACTGCTTGCTGATAAGGACTTCCATCAGTGGCACACTGTTAATAATTTTACTGAAACACACCCTCCTAACAGGACAAATAGCACAGGGACGGTTTACATTTCTCTGAAATTTCATCTTTGACCAAAACAATTCCTTTATAGGTGACATCCATGTTGTCATTCCCTCAGCTTCTTAGTGTCATGTAGTATTACGGCTACAAATATGGTAATATTTTACTGTACTAATATGGAGAAATCACACCCTCCAACAGGAAAAATTACACAGGGATGTTTAACATTTATCTGAAATTTGACCACTCACCAAAGCAACTCCTTAATAAGTGACATCCTTGTTGTCATTCTTCCAGCTTCCTACAGTGGGGAGAACAAGCATTTGATACACTGTCGATTTTGCAGATTTTCCTACTTACAAAGCATGTAGAGGTCTGTAATTTTTTTTATCATAGGTACACTTAAACTGTGAGAGACGGAATCTAAAACAAAAATCCAGAAAATCACTTTTTATGATTTTTAAATAATGAATTTGCATTTTATTACATGACATAAGTATTTAATACATCAGAAAAGCAGAACTCAATATTTGGTACAGAAACCTTTGTTTGTAATTACAGAGATCATACGTTTCCTGTAGTTCTTGATCAGGTTTGCACACACTACAGCAGGGATTTTTTTATTATTTATAAAGATTTCAACAGAAAAAATAACAGTAAAAATACTGTGTACTGCAATATATCAATACATGTCTACAATTTTAACAATTTTAATCCCCCCCCAACATAATCCCTGTCCCCCACCCCCCCGCTACCCATGTCAGCCCCCCGCCTCCACCAAACCCCCACCCCATGCAAAACACCTAGAAAAACCAATAACACACTAACATACATACAAATACATACAGTAACAAAAATAAATTACACTTGGTGGACTAGGAGCATTATATGATCTAACTCAGATCTGAGGAGTCTCTGCAAGCTATTAAAATAGGAAATAAATGCCTGCCATTTAAAAAAAATGAATGCTAACGGTGGCTAAGAGTACTTCCACTGCAGCAAAAACCCCTCGACGGGCTAATAGTGTAGTAAAAGCAATGATATTGGCATGTTTATAATTTAGCGAGAGGGAGTCCCCTGGGACTCCAAACACCGCTATCAGGGGGCATGGATTTATACTGATTTTAAGTGCTTCTGAAAGGGTATGAAATACAAAGGTCCAGTAATAGCTAAATTTCTAGCAGGTAAAAAACATATGGTAGAGGTTGCACGTGGAGGAATAACATCTGTCATACACATCCGCCACTGTGGGATACATTTTGGACAGTCTGGACTTATGAACTCTGTTGGTCACCTTGAAGTGAATGAGTCCAAGTCGAGCACAAGATGAAGTGGAACTTGTTGTCAATCACTCCATCACAGAAATCATCAGAAAATTCAAGACCCATTTCCTGCTCCCAAGTAGTTTTAGGTATATTAGTGGAGTGTTTATCACAGGACATAATCCAAGAATAGATTAGGTATATTAGTGGAGTGTTTATCACAGGACATAATCCAAGAATAGATTAGGTATATTAGTGGAGTGTTTATCACAGGACATAATCCAAGAATAGATTTGTGAAATTACTGATTTCTGTTGAGGTAAAAAAATCAATAGCTCATTCCAGGTCTGGGTGGGGGGGTAGAAAAGGGAAGCCAACAAATTCAGAGGAGACGAAATGTCTCATCTGTAGATATCGGAGGAAATTAGGGGCCAAAGTGTGTTTAACCGCCAGGTTAGGAAATGTTGAAAACACTAATTTTCATAAAGATCCTTGAAAGTTTTAATGCCATTTTTCCCCAGAGAGTAAAGGCACTGTCAACCACAGATGGAGTAAATATGTGGTTGTTATTAATAGGGCCCAAGATGGATGTAGAGGAAAACTTGAAATGGCGCTGAAACTGGTACCAAATTTTGAGTGTGGATAATACTACAGGGTTTTCTGAGTAACAAGAGGGAGATGTAGGGAGAGTGGAGCATAATAAGGCAGGGAGAGAGGAGGAGTAGGACAGGCCTTCTAGCAGGCACCAAGATGTGTCTGGGGAGTGCAACCAGAATAGTGGTTTTTGAAGGTTAGTGACCCAATAGTAATATAGAAAATTAGGAAGTGCGAGTCCACCACTGAATTTACATCGCTGTAGTAAAAACCTTCAAATTCTTGGTGGCTTTCCAGCCCAAATGAAAGATGAGATCGCCTGATTAATTTCTGTAAAAAAGACATATGTAAGAACAAAGGAATTGTTTGAAAAAGATACATGAATTTAGGTAAGCTATTCATTTTAACAGTGTGGATTTTCATTATGAAAGAGCAAGGTGAGTTAACCCACCACTTAAAATCGGCCTTCAACTGAACGAGAGGGGGGGGGGGAATTAGCTAAGAGGAGAATCGGTAATGAGTGAGTAACATTCAACCCTAGGTATTTGAAGCTCAAATTATTAAGTTGAAAAGGCAAATTTGTCTGCTGAAGCCATAATGCGGCTGGATTGATTGGAAAACACTTGCTTTTTTCAAGATTTAGCTTGTAACCGGGAAAAATAACTGAAATTCTGTAGAATGGAAAGAATAGTTGGTAAAGATGTTGTTGGATTGTGTACATAAAACAGCAAGTCATCAGCATATAATGACAGCTGATGTTCAGTTCCCTCACGTGCAGGAGGGTGAGGCCCTTAAGGCCACTGAAAGGGGATCAATAGCAATGGCGAAGAGTAGGGGAGTAAGAGGGCAGCCCTGTCTTGTCCCACGTTCTAGGGTGAAGTAGTCAGAGTAATTATAATTAGTACAGACACTGGCCTATGGGGATGCATACAGCAGCCTAATCCAACCAATGAATTTATAACCAAAACCAAACTTTTTACGAGCGGCAAATAAATATTCCCATTCAATTCTGTCAAATGCCTTCTCAGCATCAAGCAATACCACAAGTTCTGAAGATTTTGAAAAAACTGTTTGGAATAAATGATGTTTAACAGGGTCTGAATGTTGGCAAATGAATGTCTACCCTTAATGAAGCCTGTCTGTTCCTCTGAGATGATTGATGGAAGCATAGCCTCTAAGCGCCTCGCTAACACTTTGGAGAGCACCTTTACATCCACATTATGGAGGCTGAGGGGCCTGTAAGAGGAGCAGGTAGTGGGATACTTACCCTTCTTATGAAGAAGAGCCACAGACGCTTGTGTCAAGGTTGTGGGGAGCATACCGCGGTCCAATTATACATAGATAAGAGCAAGGGAGCCAAACGGAAGTGGAATTTCTAAAAAAATTCACATGGGAACCCATCTGGGCCTAGGGCTTTGCTACTTTGCTACCTTTTTTTTATTCGCTTTGGTAATATTTTCACAAGTATGTGGTAAAACCAACTCAAAGCAGATCATCAAAAAGTCTGTTTTTTCAAACATGTAATGACATGTTCAACTGACAAAGTACAATGCACAAAATTACATAATAACTTTTTCACCACACCTAATCAGTGTGTCATCAAAGAAATACCTTTCATATGAAGTGATTGTCTTCCACAATGCAATGGTCACAATACTTTTGATATGCTTCTCATCTAACTTGCGTAAATACATTTGACCAATACTTAATACAACTGATCTTAATGGGTAATCACTGTACCATTTGGTAAACCTATATATTTTCATTTCAGCAATAAACAGTATATCAATTTTGAGAACTACAGAAATAAAATGTGTTTTTGTACGAACATATAAAATAACCACACATGATGAATACTCGTTATTGCCAATTGATTTCAGATTGGGTCATGTGGTCATGTGGTGAACCGAGGCCTTACTATGGCAGAAGCTGCCAGATCAGTTGATCCAAATCTAAAAAGATCAACTGTCAATTCTATCATCCGAACCTTTCGCCAAGAAAACCGGTAAGTGTGGAGGATGTATACTATATTACATTCACAGTAAGTTGTAATGCATGTTAATTCATCAGACATGTTACAGTATTTGTACAGTATGATCTATTGACTGTACACTCTGTTCTATGCTTAGAATTGACAGAAAACCACATAGTGGTGGCCGTGGCCGTGTGCTGACCGACCAGCAAGTGTTGGCAGTGGTGGAAATGGTGAGGGCCAGGAATGATTTCCGGCTGATCCATCAGCCTACCAACAGTAGCCCGCCTTTTAAAGAGGCACCAGGTATCAATTAAACACATTTACTTGGTGCCTTTTGAGAGAAACAATGACCGGCTCAAACAACTAAGGGCTGAGTATGTTCAGGCACAGCACTATATATTGTATTACTGTTACTATTTGATGCATCACTTACGTCATATGTATACTGGAACAACACTAAAAAGAACTAACCAAGCATAGTTTCAGGCCCATCCTCGATTCATGACTCTCTACCTGCCTCCATACTCTCCTTTCCTCAACCCTAATAACACAGAAACCAAAAAACAAAACAAAGACAAAAAGAACAAACACTAACAAATCCCCCTACCTGCCCCTCCAAACCCAAAGTCTCTGCTCACTGAATGACAGAGACAGCAGGTAATCTTAAACATAGACCGGTTTAGGGTGAAACAAGAGGTTGCTATCTACCACCAGTGTGGTAATAAGCTCCGCCCCTCCAAAAAAATTATAGTACTATCACTCCAAAAAGGATGTAGCAATGGGAAAACTAATTAAGTTGAGCCTACTCAGGCCTGGATTAAGAATTCAGAGGCCCCTGGGCACAATGTCTTGTAGGGACCCCCACCCCACCCACACAATCAAGCTTTTTAATTATTGGTTTCTATTTGCTGGTAACACCTCTAGTGAGCAACTAGCTGGCATATGCAAGGTGAACCCTCTATATTTGCTTCTGTGAAGTATTCTCTTTATGGTAGACTTGGAAAATGATATGCCTACCTCGTGGATAGTGTTCTTCACTTGGTTGGATGTTGTGAAGGGTTTTTTCTTTACCATGGAAATGATCCTACGATCATCTACCACTGTTGTCTTCCATGGTTATCCAGACCTTTTTGTGTTGCAGAGTTCCCCCAGGGGCGTAGCACCAGATCCTGGGCTCTTTGCATAGGCAGACCTGATGGGCCCCCATCCAGGTAAAATACAATATATTTCAGACTTTTCTAGGGCCCTCTCTCCCCTTGGGCCCTGGTAATCAGAATTGGTTTTACCCCCAGTCCGACGCCCCTGAGTTCCCCAGTACATTATTTGTTTTTCAGAATGTATCAAACTGTTGATTTGGCCACTCCTAATGTTCCTGCTAACTTTCTGATTTATTATATATTTTGCAGCCTAAGGATAGCCTGTTTAACATTTGCATTGAGAGCTCCTTTGAGCACATGTTGTGGGTTCACAGCAACAGCTTCCAAATGTGAACACCACACCTGGAATCAACTCCAGACCTGGTAATTTAATTTTTTTTTAATTTAACCTTTATAAAGGTAAGTTGACTAAGAACAATTTCTTATTTACAGCAACGACCTGGGAGCAATTAGGGTAAAGTGTCTTACCCAAGGACACAACAACATTTGGCTCAGTCGGGAATCGAACTGGCAACCTTGTGACTACAAGTCTGACTCCCTACCCACTGAGCCATCTGCGCCCC
>JACXGM010001775.1:31271-51755 GCA_016801145.1 Umbra pygmaea | reverse complement strand
GACATCAGCAACCAAGCACCTCAGCTCCACCCACGCACCGCCTCTTTGACCATTTTTGGTTATCCGAGGTTGACGTCGAGTGACGCGCTACCAAGATGGCGACGACCGTCTCCGCCCACAATGAGCTTCAAAAACGCTTTTCACAAACCAATGGGTGACGTCACAGTCAGGCTGTCCATATTTTTTACAGTCTCTGGGTGTACCCAGTAGTGGCATGGTGGTGAGAGCACTGGGGTACTGTATAAAAATATTAGAATTCAAACTACAGGACTATATATTAATTAACGCCTTCTAATCGATTCTAGTATGGAAACGTTCAAGCTTGCAGTCAATCATACAATTTAGTTCTAGTTGCTCATCAAAATTAGCTGGCAGATACATTTTTTATATGCTTTATAGCTAGTTTATTCTGAAATTCTGCGGTCCAAAGCATAGTCGAAAGCAAACTGTAGAATAGATTAACATTAGGACGGTTGAGAAGGGTGGAATGTGATATTTGAATAACATTTTTGGGAATTCGAGTGGATTAGCCAATCAAATCTGGTGACGTTTGTTTCCAAGTATACGTCAGACGTCCTTGCGTCACCGGTAGCTTCTTTCAAAGAGGGATACGGTTTTGTCAGGTTGTATTTTATTTGCTGTGAAACAACTCGCCTAGTAATCATGACGAACCAACTTTGCAAGCTTTTTGTCGGAGGGTTAAACGTTGAGACTACAGACGATGGACTTCGGCAACATTTCGAGCAGTACGGTCAGTTAACCGACTGCGTAGTGGTCCAAAATCAGCAGCTACAAAGGTCCCGCTGTTTCGGCTTTGTAACCTATTCAAGCGCGGAGGAGGCCGACGCAGCCATGGCCGCCAGGCCACATGTCGTCGATGGTACCAACGTGGAGTTAAAAAGGGCAGTTGCACGGGAAGATGCCGGTAGGCCAGAGGCTCTCGCCAAAGTAAAGAAAATATTTATTGGCGGTCTGAAAGACGACATAGAAGACGAACATCTGAATGAGTATTTCTCTCAGTTCGGCGCAATTGAGAAGGCCGAAGTGATCAGCGACAAACAGACTTTCAAAAAACGGGGCTTCGGCTTTGTCTATTTTGAAGATAACGACTCGGCGGACAAAGCTGTGGTGCTGAAGTTCCACAACATCAACGGGCACAAAGTGGAGGTGAAGAAGGCCCTGACCAAACAAGAGATGCAGTCAGCCGGTAGTCGTGGTGGCCGAGGCAGAGGCGGCCGAGGAATGAGGGGTTCTCAAAATGGCTATGACGGCGGAAGAGGTGGCGGCTACGGCAGCTATGGCGGTGGCTACGGAGGAAACGATGGCGGCTACGGTGGATACGGCAACGGAGGTGGTTACGGTAACCAAGGGGGCTATGCAGGAGGGTATGGAGATCAGATGGGGGGCAGTTACGGTGGGAACGGGTACAATGACTTTGGTGAAGATTACGGGCAACAGTCCTCCGGTTATGGTGCAATGAAGGGGTCTAGTTATACAGGCAGGAGCGCCGCACCGTACACCCGTGGAGGCGCTGGTGGCTACGGCAGGGGTGGATATAGTGGTTATTAGGTACCGTTGCCCTCTTTTGAACCTATAATCTGAAAAGGCCAGAATTTCTCGTTCAATGAACTGAATTTACACACACACGGGTCGGAGTGCCCCATTTCTTTGTTGCTAACGTTAACATTTTTAAAGGACTTGCGCCCCTCACCCACCCTGTTTTAACCCTCAGTATTACCCACTGTATCTGGACTATTGTTGTCCCTAGGTGGCGCTACTAAAGATTAAATGGACTTTATTTCTTGTTAAACGGTTGACTTGACAAAAAAGTAGTTTCGTGATTCCTTTAAACCCTTTTTTAGTATTTAATTGTAGTGAACGTCGCTGCTTTAAGACTTTCGTATGATACTGTAGACAATGTCATTAGTACCAGCCAGGTTAATAACAAGACAAATTGCTTCAGCAACATAAAACTCAGGGGTATTAATGGAGTTCAAAACAGTCTTGGTGTATGCTTGTTTAATATTTTGTGACGTATTCTTTTGAGATTTCATGCCCTATTATGGTTGTATTTTTTATTTGATAGTAACCTAATGCTTTTCTCCGTCCAAGATGTGCTGTTAAATACCTTGCAAATCAATGCGGTTTTGTGGAATGTTAATTAAATTCTGGATATTATTTGGCTTTAGCCTCTTTTGCCTGTATTAAAGTTTTTAATGTTTGAAACCAAGTGTTTGATTATTGTCACTTAAGAGAATTCTGCGAGTTTTATATTTATTAGATAAAGAATCAAAGTTTAAAATTCAGCAGCTGGTGCATCGTGAGGCACCCCTTAAGATTGACACATTCACTAGTGTTCGCAAATGACCTGGGCTAGTTACACTTCTTCTATTTTTTGTCTCCACAAATTTTGGGAATGCTAATCATGTCCCATAGCACGTGGAGTTTAAACTACATTCATTTGGATCTCACTAAGGTTTGTATTATCTACTCTCTACGTGGTGGTTTATATTCTTGTTGCACACATTGCCTTATCTATAGTTCAGTCTCCCATTGGCCTGCCGTAGTGTTTCGGTTTATTGCAATCTCCCAACAGCTCGCTTTGGTAATGCAAAGGTGGAAAATAGTTACTTACTTATTGCGTTTTCTGTAACATCAGGTTAAATATTCCTGCAATTTACAATAATTCACCACTAGGAGGTCTGTAGATTTACTCCCAACCCCCAACCATCTGTCTACATCCGCCATTTTAGACGGGAGAGCGAAGCTCAGTGTATGACCCGACAGTTTGAAAAAAATACTTGCTGGATAAAATGGAAAATCGATTAATACAATTATTAAAAAGCATTTAATAGTTTGAGCTAATTGACATTTTGATCAGAACTATCAACTACAATGGTATCAGTCTTGATATTTTAATATTCTAATGAGGATTAGGCAATGTAGCCATCAGCCTCATCGCAACAACGTAAAACTAATAAGAGCGGTGCCACGTGAAGATTGGGGGGAGAAACCAGAGGCCCTGGCCCAAAAACAATTTATTCGAGTGTTGATAAACGTAGATACACATGAAAACGTGTCGTTATTTCTCAACTGTTCTGTGTTCTAGTGCTTCATTTGTCGCATGTACAGGAGACGCAGAAGTACTGGCGTGCACAATGAAAATCTGAAAAATAAAGATGTGAACACTGCTGTCGGAAGGCAACATTTTTTATCGATAACCAAACTCGTAGAGGAGGGTTTTAGGTTTGTATGTTAAGGGGATATTCGTTCAGCCAACAGTGGTTATGCAATTTCCCTATTAACGCCCGTAAAGCTGAGGTGAAAAAAAATATTTAATCAAAACTAAATCTATTTGTAAAACACTAGTTATTACATATCTCCGGAAGCAAAATATTTACTCTAATAGCATTTGGATTGATATGTTTTAGATAAAATACGGAATACCTAGGATTTTTTGTTTTACCTTTATTTAACCAGTTCCATATTCTAATGTGCAACGGTGACCTAGCTACAGTGATGCAAAACGACACACACATGAAGTTTAAAAAAATACAGAATACAGACATTACCCACACGTTGAAAAAACTTTGTAAAGATAGTCTTTGTTGTAAAGACGTTGAATAGACGTCTACAATTCCCTGTGCCCAGGTGCACCTACGTTGCAAACACTGTTCCCGCATGCTGTTCAACAGTCCAGGGTCAAATGCCCCTTTAAACACAAATATTACTGAGTGGTTTCATGAACAGAAGGATCGTGTCAAACGCTTTCTGTGGCCTCCCAAACCACCAGAACTAAACATAATTAAACCTGTATGGGAAGTTCTGGAACACAATGTGAAGTACATTCCCTCCGCCTTCATTATATTGTGACAACATTACAAGGACTGGTGCTGTCCTAAAGACAGGGTGGACCTATGGAGTTATACAACCATGCAGAGAGATTGCTGCTCATACCAGCATCCTCAACCATCCGGATGTATAAAAGGGGTGAAAGAACTCACCAGACCTCTTGGCAAAATTTCTCCAGGTCATGCAAAGTCTTTGGTTGTCTTGCATGACCTGCACAATTGAGATCTCCCCAGAGTGGCTCAATGATATTAACATTAGCAGAGGAGACTATGATGGCCACTCCAGAACTTTCACCTTTTTCAGTCATTGTCATGCTGGAAAGTCCAAGAGCGTCCCATGCGCAGCTTTTGTGCCGAAGAATGCAAGTTGTCTGCCAGTATTGTCCGATAACATGGTGCATTAATTTTTCCATCAATTTTCACAAGGTTCCCTGTGTCATTAGAGCTCACACACCCCCAAAACATCCATGAGCCACAACCATGCTTCACAGTGGGGATGGTATTATTTTTGCTATAGGCTTTGATTCCTCCAAACAAGCGCTTATGGTTGTGACCATAAAGCTCTATTCAGAGGCGTCATGTGCCCCCTTAGATTTTTGAGCCAAGTGGATTTTCCTTTTAATATCTGTATTTATTTTGTGGGTACTAGTTTCTGTGTGTTGTGCACACTGCCACCTTAATAAAAATAGGTGCATGATGCCTCTGGGTCTATTTTGGTCTTGTCACTCCAAATTACAGTGTAAGGTGTGTCAAGTTGTTGGGCATGTTGTAACCAGGGTTTTTTGTAGCACTGGTGCAGTAAAGGCTTCTTTCTGGCAACTCGACCATGAAGCTAATATTTGTTCAAGTATCGTTGTATTGTGCTCCTTGAAACAACCACACTGTTTTAAACCAGAGCAACCTGTATATCTCCCAAGGTTACCTGTGGGTTTTTCTATGTATCCTGAACAATTTTTCTGGCAGTTTTGGCTGAAATCATTTTTGGTCTACCTGACCTTTGTTTGATATCAAGAGATTCCTGAATCTTCCACTTCTTAATAAGTGATTGAACAGTACTGACTGGCATTTGCAAGGCTTTGGATATCTTTTTATATAATTTTCCAACTTTATGCAGTTCCAGTACCTTATTACGCAGGTCTTTTGACAGTTACTTTCTAATCCCAGTGATTCAGGATATAGCATGCTCAGTGCATCCATGTGAGAGCTAACAAACTCATTGACTATTTATACACTAATTGCATTTTAAAATGCCACAGGTGTGAGAAATTAACTTCTAATTGCCATTTCAACCTGTGTGTGTCACCTTGTTTGTCTGTAACAAAGCCAAACATTCAAGGGTCTGTAAACTTTTGATCAGGGCCATTTGGGTGATTTCTGTTTTCAGTATGGTTTACAAAGGAGCCAAACAACTATGTGATAATTAGTGATGTCATGTCGTCACTATCCTTACATAACAGTCATGTTTTTACATAAACAGTCATATCGTCAAAATCAATGCTGAAATTCCACAATTTATGGCAGGGTATGTATGCGAACTTATGAGCACAACTGTACATCTTAGGAAGGAGATGCGCTCAGTCTTCTAGAGATGTACGGCCGCTACAGTAATTTAAAGAGATGCCGTTGTCGGCCGATATGGGGTCTAAAGGGTTATCAGTTTTTCCTTTATACTGCATGGACATAAAAAAGGAGTGTTACATTATCGAAAATGTCTTTGAGTTTAGAGTTACGTGCCACGCTAAGAGAGCAATCAGTTCATTGGTCGGAATACGTTTGGGGTTTCTGTTTGGAAACACAGTGAAACATCATGCCACAGACTGATTTACAAGTAAAAATAATTTTGTTAGAGCCGTTAGTGGAATTTGTGACAAATCTCTGCGTGTTTGTTTTTTTGTACTTTTGCAAGAACAACTTTTGAGGCTTATGTGTTTTACAACTACAAAAGTAATTGTGTGCAACAACCTTTTTAATGCAAAACAAATTACAAATTAAACATTTGTACAGATTTGTTTTTCTCACAAACTTTTGTGAGATTTGTCACTATAAAGTTCCACTTGCGGCTCTAACAAAATGATATTACCTATGTCATGCTCTTTAGGAAGTCAGCTGCACAGTCAAGGGCATAGGAAAGAGTTTAATATTAAGGGGGACACCATATTTTTCACATTGTTCTTATTATTGAAGGACACCACATTGCCAGTCTGTAACATTGGGGGGGACATGTTCCCCCATCCCCCTCTGTTCCTATGCCCTTGTGCACAGGATAACCAGGCAGAATATAATGGAAATGCACATTCACATAAAAGAATTGGCTGGAAGTTTGGGGTGGATGGCTAATGGACTAGGTTGGTTTGGGGTGTTACGATTGAACTCTGCACAGATGGGGCTAAAATGTGTAATTTTTAGCCCTATTGGTTTAAAGTGCTTGGGTACTATGTTTTGCTAGGTAAAATGTTAATGTAAACTTCCTGGTCATGCACACTCTTTAAATTATCTTCTTAGGAAAAAAAACTGCTACTTCTGTTTCTCTTCAGCAAACAACTGTACAAACAAGACAGCTGATAACAGTTCCTTAAAAATAATCTTAGTATAATCTTTCTTTTCTACATTGGTTCCTACATCACTGCTCTTCCCTCTCAACATACACATATTGCTATACTGGCAATCCTGTAGTACTTTCCACAAATAAGTTTTGGTACCAATTTCTTCTGTAATTGATATGTTCTTCTGCATATACAGTACTATGCCCCCTTTTTATCATTTCTGACCCCCTTTCATCACATTCCCAATGGGTCAGAAGTTTACATCCACTCAATTAATATTTGGTAGCATTGCCTTTAAATTGTTTAACTTGGGTCAAACATTTCAGGTAGCCTTCCAAAAGCTTCCCACAATAAATTGGGTAAATTTTGGCCCATTCCTCCTGACAGAACTGGTGTAACTGAGTCAGGTTTGTAGGCCACCTTGCTCGCACATGCTTTTTCAGTTTGGCCCAAAGACTTTCTATAGGTCGGGGCTTTGTGAGGGCAACTCCAATCCCAAGTAAAAACAAAAGGATATTTAAATTATACTCCAGTATTATACTTCTAGTACACTTATGTTTCACCATAAGTATAAATTAATCTGAAGTATACTTTCAAAATATACATGCTAAAATAATATATTAGAAGTATATTTAGTATAAATAAAATACATTTCAAATACACTTTATTTTTGCTTGACTTTGTTGTCCTGAAGCCATTTTGCCACAACTTTGAAAGTTTGCTTGTGGTCATTGTCCATTTGGCAGACCCATTTGTGACCAAGCTTTAACTTCTTGACTGACTTCTTAAGATGCTGCTTCAATATATCTACACCATTTTCCTTTCTCATGATGCCATCTATTTTGTAATTGCACCAGTCCCTTCTGCAGCAAAGCACCCCCATATCATGATACTGCCACTGCCGCGCTTCTTCGGCTTGCAAGCCTCCCCCTTTTTCCTACAAACATAATGATGGTCATTATGGCCAAAGAAGTTTCAACATACCAGAGGACATTTCTCCAAAAAGTACGATTTTTGTCCCTATGTAGGAAGGTGCTCCTGTTATATGAGACAAATGTTTTGGTCAGGTACAGCATCAGCATGTTTGGCATTAAAACAGAGGTTCATACCATGAAACATGGTGGTGGGTCCCTAATGTTTTGGGGCTATTTTAATTCCAGAGGTCAAGGGGCATTGGTCAAGATTGATGGCATTATGAATCCCACCAAGTATTAGGCAATTTTGGCTGACAATCTGGTTGCCTGTGCCAGAAGGCTGGGACTTGGCAGTAGGTGGACTTTAAAACAAGACAATGGCTCAAAACATACCTGAAGAAAAACAAAACGGTTTTCGTCAGATGCTATCAATTCCTCTTCAGCCAACAACTGTACAAACAAGACAGCTGGTACTGTAAAACTTCCTCAAAAATTGTCTTAGTTTAATCTTCCTTTTCTACATCGGTTCCTACATTACTCTGGTCTTCTCTTTCAACATACACCTATCATTATACTGGCAATCCTGTAGCACTTTCCACAATGAAGATTTGGTACCAATGTTGACAGTATTTTATATATTTTTCTGCATACAGTGTGTACAATAAAGGACATTGAAGACCATTGTTACCCTCTTCAGGAGTGGTTGACCAACAAATATCACTCCACCATCAAGAGATAAACAATGGTGTACATGCCATGGTTGCAAGGAGAAAGCCACTCCTCTCCAAAAGAACATTGCTGCCCATCTGCAGTTTGCTTAAGATCATGTTCACAGCCAGAATACCATTGGATGAATGTTTTGTGGATGGATGAGACTGATGAGATGCGTTATATTTGGCCAACGGAAAACACTGCAGTCCAGCATATGAATCTTATTCCCTTTATGACACATCAAAATCAGAAAGAGATTTTAAGTAAGTTTTACAAAACAAGGAATATATTCTGGTCTGTTGGTGACTTGTTTTGTACACAAATCACAGAAATGTTTACATTTTCAACTTTTAAGGTGCAGGATAGAATGAGAACAGGATATTTACAGTATATCAACAGGTATATGTATATATAGCTACAGTATTTGGTCTGTAGTCATTAAGTCCATTGATCTTTTTCTTTTTGGCGACTGGGATGATGTAGGAATTGAATGGTGGTAGTATCATTGTTTGGGCCTGTTTTGCAGGATCTGGACCAGGACAGGTTGCCATTATTGATTGAATTAAACCAGCGAATTCAGAGGAAAATGTCAGGACATCTGTATGTGAACTGAATCTCTAGAAAAGGTAGTTCATGCAGCAAGACAACGACCCTAAGCAAAGAAATCGTTCTACCAAAGAAAATCCAACAACATTTCAGAGTTGAAGCTGTTCTGTACGGAAGAATAGGCAAAAATTATTCCAAGCCGAAGTGTAGGAATGATCAACAGTTACCGGAAAAATGTCGTTGCTTTTATTGCTGCAAAAGGGGATCAGACCTTTGCCATGCATATATACAGTAATGATATGATAATTTCCTCAATGAATAAATGACCAAGTAGGGTCATTATACGAAAACGTGCCATTGTGTGTCCCTAAAAAAACTGCTCTGTAAATCTGAATTAACAATACATATACAACAAAACATTTTATAATTAAGGCAAAATAAGTCAAACAATCATCAAAAAAATCTAAACGTATATAAAGCCTGAAGTATCATTTCATTATTATTTTTTCTTAATATGTGTAAAATGTTGGAAAAAAAAACAATTTAGTTGTGTCTCCTGTTTGTCGCCAACTGTGTTACTTTAAGTGAAAACTTTCCTTCAGAGCTAATGAACTGTACCCAAAGTGACATCATTCCCAGGAAGTGACATCATCTTGATGGTGAAAAGGCAAATAAGTATACTCTTCTTCAATTACTTTTCTTTAAGATTTCTAATGTCTGACAGAGGGGGACAAGCTCATTGTGTCAGCTCTGTTACCACAAAAGCATACATTATAAAGGTATTTGTTTGAAATATTTAATGTACATATAAAATTATTTAAGCCTCTCATGAATACACACCATGTGGTTTCATGACCTTTACCACATGGCCAATAATGGCTGCCAATACAATTTTCTGTCACACCTGTTACTTGCAACCCTGTTACCATAAACAATGTTACCAGTCAAGGGGTATATGCTTTTCTTACCAATAGTATTGACATAATATACATATTTTTGCAGGTTGCTTCCCTAAATATCATGGCTTGTATTTATTCTACTGATTCACCGGCCAATTCATTAGGTACATCTTTTCAACTGCTTGCAAATCATTCTAATCAGCCAATCATGTGGCAGCAAGTCATTGTATTTATGCATGTAGACATGGTCAAGACGATCTGCTGAAGTTTAAACCAAGCATCAGAATGGGTAAGAAAGGTGATTTAAATTACTGTGACTCTGGCGTGGTTGTTAGTGCCCGACAGGCTGGTTTGAGTATTGGTGAAAAAACAAATATAAAATCAACTCATTTTTGATGTTAAGTAATAGAAAACAGAACTCAACTCAAATAAATATGGTTATTATTATTTTGTTTACATACCTTTTTCGTGAAACGGGAGATGTCCTGAATGTGTAAATTGTAAATGAACATATTAATCAATGGAAAAAATTAAACCCCTCAAAATTCTCTTTACAAACACATTTAGTGTATTAAGGGGGATCTTATCTTTCATCGTATATCAGAGTAGTTTTAAATATGGATTTTAAACCTTTTCAAACTGTAATTGATATGTCGTTAACAGGGTTGATAAAACAGACATTTACATGTGCATTATGTCAAAATAAATTAAAGAAATAAGATTGTCTGAGATGGCACTGCACATTTTTCAGAGAGTTAAGGACTTAATTCATCCAAAAAGGTGCCTAAAGACTTTTAAAACAGTACTTTTAAAATCAAACATTGGAAATGGCATGTTTTTGTATAATGACCCAGTATTTGTCTCACTTGTTTAATTGGGTTATCTACTTTTAGGACTTGTTTTAAGTTATATTTATGCAGAAATATAGACAATTCTAAAGGGTTCACAAACTTTTGAGCACCACTAACTTGGAATACAATCTGAAATGTACCCAGATTTTAACCTGTCCAATGTGTTCATAATCATGAAAATGATTTGAGGTTAAAAACTTCAGATAATGTTCCTTAAAATTGCAGATGGATAAGTTCATATAATTTACAAATTGTTTCAATGGTTAACTATTCTTATGATATTTTATAAGTGTATCCCTCAGACTACACTCACCGGCCACTTCATTATATACACCTTTTTAAATGCTCATTAACGCAAATATCTAATCAGACAGTTACGTGGCAGCAAATCATTGCATTTAAGCATGTAGATATGGTTAAGATCACCTGCTGAAATTCAAACCAAGCATCAGAATGAAAAAGAAAGATTATTTAAGTGACTTTGAACATGGCATGGTTGATGGTGCCAGACGGAGTGGTCTTAGCATTTCAGAAAGTGTTGATCTACTGGGATTTTCCCACACAACCATTTCTAGTGTAACAAAGAATAGTCCAAAAAAGAGAACATATCCTGTGAGCCACAGTTCTCTGGGTGAAAATGCCTTCTTGATAGCACAGGTCAGAGGAGAATTGTCCAGACTGGTTCGAGATTAAAGAAAAGTAACTCAAATAACCACTTATTACAACCAAGGTATGCAGAATAGCATCTGTGAATGCACAACATGTAGAACCTTGAAGCATATGGAATACAGCAGCAGAAGACCACACCGGGTGACTCTGCTGTCAGCTAAGAACCTGAAACAGGCTATTATTTACACTGGCCCACCAAAATTGGACAATAAGAACATTGGTAAAATGTTGCCTGGTCTGATGAGTCTCGATTTCTTCTACGACATTCAGATGGTAGGGTCAGAATTTGGCATAAACGTCATGAAAGCATGGATCCATCCAACTTTTATCAACGGTTCAGGCTGGTGGTGGTAGTTTAATGGTGTGGGGGAATTTGTATTTGGGCTCTTTAGTACCAATTGAGAATTGTTTAAATGCCACAGCCTACTTGAGTATTATTGCTGACCATGTCCATCCCTTTATGACCACAGTGTACCCATCTACTAATGTCTACTTCCAGCAGGATAACGTGCCATATCACAAAGCTCTCATCTCAAACTGGTTTCTTGAACATGACAATGAGTTTACTGTACTCAAATGACCTCCACAGTGAACAGATCTCAATCAAATCGCGCACCTTTGGAACATTTTGGAATAGAAGATTTGCATCATCAACTGTGTGATGCAATAATGTCAATATAGACCAAAATCTACAGTTAACATTTTAATAATTTAGCAGATGCTCTTATCCAGAACAACTTACAGTGAGTGCATACACTAGGAGAAAGTAGGTGAATCAACCACAACTTAGTAGTAAGACCATTCAACATATATGAAACAGTGAATAGTCAAAAACAGTGCTAGAGAAGGATCATACAGATAACATAAACATTTAAAAATAACAAAAGTGGAATACATCTAATTTAAGTACTCATTGAATAGGAAGGTTTTCAGATGTTTCCTGAAGATGGATAGAGACTGCTGTTCTAGCCTCCAGTGGAAGCTGGTTCCACCACTGAGGAGCCAGGACGGAGAAGAGTTTTGACTCCTTGGATTTGACGTTGACATCCCAAAGGCATGGGATGATCAGAAGCCCAGAGGGTTCCGCAACAGAGAGCCCGTGTATGGTTTGAGCATCACCTGAAGATAGGGGGAAGGAGCTCCTCTTGTTGCTCCGTAGGTCAGCACCATTGCCTTGTAGCGGATTCGAGCCAGAGCTGGGAGCCAGAGGAACATTTCCAGCACCATGTTGAATCTATGCCATGAATAATTAAGGCAGTTCTGAAGGCAAAAGAGGGTCCAACCCGGTAATAGAAATGTGTAGGCCTACCTAATGAAGTGACCGGTTGGTGAGTGTATGTTGATCCAGCTACAATGTATAATGGATGAAAAATAAAACGCATGAAGAGAGACATTCCCTGTTCAAAGGTGTGCCCTGCTTGTTCTGTACTATGAGGGTGTTTTTTTTTATTCAATATAAAATTACAGCATAAATTGTTGTGATCTAAGGTATTATTAATGTAATTGTAGATTACATTTGATTCTGTAAATCATATTGAATGTAACGACTCATTTAACACATTTAATTTGTGTAGCATATGCTGAATGCTTTAGCCATGTCTATTTAAACTTTGAATTAGAAAAACCAACCAAATATATTGTGCTCAGCTAGATTTTAAATGTGATTTACTGTTGACTATAGTCCTCATCACCTCGGACACGCCGTAGCCTAGCAACGCGGGAGCAAGTCGATCTTCCTCTCCAGTGGACAGAGAGCTTTGCGGATTGAGAGGGGGCGGGGTAAAGCACTGATGACAGGCAAAAACATTCTTTCTCACATTTTTATTATACTAGTTTCGGGTAAAGATGAAGAATCCGTGACCTCGGGAAAATAGCTGTTTATTATTTTTAGCTAGGTTTATTTGTCATATAATTCATTACTCAATATTGGATAATAACCCACCTAATGCTCGTTCAGTGTAATGTGATGGACTTTGAACGACTCCTTTAGTTCACGGGCCCGTACAGCCCTGGTACAGAGCACTGATGCAGCAGCACATCCGATATAATGGACTGTGTAACACTGGGGTAAGTTGCCATGGGTATTAGTAGTAACAGTGAAAGTGTAGTGTTCTGATTAATACATTTCCGTTGTTTCTCACATAATTTAAAGCTATTTGCAAGTTCAGTAGTTGGATAACTTGTTGTTAGATGGGATAATTTCACTGCACTGCCATGTTGGCTTGCCGATGCAGCTAGCAGAGCTAGCATTAGCATTCTAAGCAAATAGGGAGGAAAAGGTAGCTCTGTACCCGACACCTACTTCTAATCTGTGTATAACTGTGACATGTTATTATTGGCCAAGTTACGTACCAACTAAAGACCGCAGTCACATTACTTCTGACTGTACCTTACATTAAACTAGCCAGCGAGGCAGCATGGTTTAACAAAAGCGTTGCTAGCTAGCTAGCCACCAACATGATTACTAACCTCTACTGTACCTGCTACTGTACTGGGTTGGTGTTAGTGTTGGGTAGCTAAGTTAGCTATTAGCTAAAGCATAACATAATGCTAACAGTTTGTCAAAAATACATTATTGAGTTATTTTTAGTTAATCAGAACTGTCTTTTTAGTCAAATCACGTTTTTTTGGTTAATGCAATCTATGTACAAGTTATAATGAATGCGTTTGTGATCTTTACTTACAAAGCCTATTCATTGTCAGTTCGTCCCTGACCAGTAGAGAATCTAGTGTCCGGCAGCCAACCTGTGACCCTGAAGAGGATGCCATGGATGATATGGAGACAGGGATGCACAATTTCAACCACAGCCACATGAGAAAGGCATTTCAGCTTATGAATGACTTGAGGAGGTATGTTGCTTTCATCCCTGACTGTTTTGCAAAGCTATGCATTTTTAGGGACTTTTAAACTTTAGGGAGTTTCATAGGTTCCAAATGTCTGAAATAAGCCCATGTACATAACCTTTGTACAGGTTAAATTACAGTCAGTCTTTGTCACACATTTGGGCTAGTTGACAGTTAAATTACATGTGATCAGTATGATGGTTTTGGTGAAACACTGTTCAACAATCCTCATCTTTTGTGTTACAGTAAGAACATCTTGTGTGACGTTCTGTTGGTGGCAGGAAACGTAGAGATATCAGCTCACAAGTTGGTGCTAGCCTCATGCAGTCCCTACTTCTGTGCCATGTTCACAGGTATTATTAGCCTTCATACAGTTCATGGCAAATAGTGTAGTGTATAAATTAGCATTTTTCTTTATTGTAACAATGAGGTGATTTGTTTCTCCTCTTGTTGCAAAACCTTCTGGAATTCGTTCTCTCACTGTATGTGGTCGACAGGGGACATGAGCGAAAGCAAAGCCCAGCAGGTGGAGATCAGAGATGTGGATGGCCAGACCCTAAGGAAATTGGTGGATTATATCTATACTGCTGAGATTGAAGTCACAGAAGAAACCGTTCAGGTGAGCAGCATTTTCCAGTGTTTTCTGACAGGTTAATGTACATACAGCAGTGAAGTCAGTGGATTCCTAATAGTTTTTTTGGGATTCCTTCATGGGTTTCTGCAGACTCTTTTTTTTAGTGACATGATGTGGCTCCCCTGCCATTTTCCTTTCTCTAGCGTTTACACTCTCCTCATTCCTGACAGGAGTTCTTCAGGCAGGGCATTTCCTCTTATTATTACTTCAGGAAGTGTGCGTGGAGCAAGGGGAAATCCTCTCAATGTTTTCAACATGCCTGTTGTTGTGTGTGTTTAGAATGCCATTCAAGCCCTGTAATACAGTCACTATATGTGATGCGTGTGGTGCTACGGAGCCATGCAGGCTCTCTGAATGTGTGGGCCACAGCTGCACAAATCACCCACAAAAGGAGTCAGTGTGTACCTCAGTTCAGGGCTACAAGCAAAAAAAATACCCCAGTGTTTTTCAATGGAGTGCCTTGCTGTGACCTAGTTTCTGTATGTCTGCCTGCGTGTGGATGTGGAGAAATTGGAGCGGTGGGCTGCCTTTTAAAGCACAATTGTTCTGAAGCACTGGCAGCCTGTATGCTAGTAAATGAGAGAAATCAAATGGCTCCTTTAGAATTCACTGTCATGTACCACCAGTATATTTTTCTAGCTGTCCGGCTGTAGAAAAAAAAAACAAGATGTAGTTTCCCCATAATTCCTGTTATGGTGTTTTCCCAGCTTAAGCCCTTTTCCTAGTATATATTAGCCTGTTTCTGTCCAGTTTTCCATGAAGCATTGCACTGATATGTAAAGAAAATCTATGCTCTGTCCAAGGTTAAATTCTACCTTGGAATTAGTAGAATGACTAAACCCATCATGGATTATTCAACTAATTTTAAAGTATTGAAATCCTATAAATTCTAATTTATTTATATATTCGTTAATCATTATTTGAAACTTGAATTGCCAATGTGTATGCTGTTCACAACTTTCAAAAGTTCCGGTAATGTTAAGCAGGCATTTTTAGTTCAATTCTGATTTAAGCAGATTTCTCATTATTCCTGGGCCTTCAGTCTATTCCTATTGTCTATTCCTATCTCATTATTCCTGGGCCTACAGTCTATTCCTGTTGTGGGTGTTCTGTTTAGCTGAAGGAGGTACTGTAGGTGGTTGATATTAGCTGTCACTAAGGAAAATTGACATTAATAATTATTTGAAATTATTATATGAATTTATTATTTTAATGTTAGGAGGCAGAGAACAAGGAGTGATAGACTGCAAAATAATATAGACTGTCACCTCTGCAATAAATAATTTCACAACACAAATGAAGCAGCTGAGTTTGAGGAAAAGATACAATCAATGTCAATTAAAAACCTACAGACTGAATTAATAACGGGCCATCTAAATGTGGTCAGTGCTCCTGGACAATGTCACCAGCTTTGTTAAACTTGTTGTGGACTCTGTAGGTGCTTCTACCTGCGGCCAGCCTCTTACAGCTGATGGACGTTAGGCAAGTGTGCTGTGAGTTCCTTCAGAGCCAGCTTCACCCAACCAACTGTCTGGGAATCCGAGCCTTTGCCGACCTCCACACCTGCACACAGCTGTTCAACAAGGCGCAGGCTTATGCTGGTGAGGAGAACTCATGTTTAGGTGTCAACATGCAGAGAAGCTTTAGGGTCATAAATACGGCTCTGGAAAACAAAGACCACTGCAAAATCATCAGTGTCTCTGGTTTTACTATTGTGTGTTTGGGTAAAATTAAGATTATTGTTTTATTCCATAAACTAAATCTTTATCTAACAAAGTCCATATTTATGGCAGAGAATTTATCAACTCTTGAATCTATTATTGTTAGTAGTATTATTTTCAAAAGTACACAGAATTAATTAACTGTGTTAAAAAATCCTGTACAACTGCAATCTGTTGGTCCATCATCATAAACGTCTATTTATGACAACATCCTTGAGCATAAAGTGAAGGGAGTTCTTGATTTAGACTACTGAGGTGACCACTTCCCGGTAATGTTGTTCATGGACATTATCCCACCTGGATGTCAGCATTATTTGCAGTCATTTCTTTTCATGCTCCGGGCTGTAACAGACCGAGCGCTGCTTAGATGCTGACCAGTTTGTGCCTGTTTAACAGAGCAGCATTTCTCTGAGGTAATGCTGGGAGAGGAGTACATGGGCCTGTCTCTACAGCAGGTGTGCAGTCTCATCTCCAGTGACAAACTCACCGTGTCCACGGAGGAGAAGGTAGGCCAGCAACATGACGCCCTACACCAGGTACACACGCACCCATCTGCTAAGCAATATGCTGCAGCCACTGTAGGCTAACAGTCACATCCATCCTGTCACATAAGGAGGACTACTCATAGCTACACAAGACAAGGGCATCTCTTGTCTCTCTACTTTCAATGAGCTCTGTTGATGTCAGATTTCAAGCCCTCTCATCACTCACTGTATGAACAGTCTCCATCAGACGCTCATACTGTAGGACAGCCCGGTGACACATAAGCTGCTCCCTGTCTCAAGACAGAAGGAACATAGCCTTCGCTTCTGCTGCTGACTCACCACTACTAATGTGTTTGCATAGAAAGCAGCCTCCTCTGCTTCAACCCATACGTTCAGCAGGTAATTCATTACCGAGTGAGTCTTAGAAAGGTTGCCTTATTTCAGTTTACGTTAGGAGGTAGTGGGCATCAATTAGGGGGTTTGTTTGCATCTTTTGTCCTGAGGAAAAAATATACTCAACAAAAATAGAAACACGACATGTAAAGTCTTAGTCCCAGACCTAAATAGTTATTTAATTCAACTGAGTTTGTTATGAAAAATAACTTAGTAAAGTATTTTCCATTTTTATAATTTGTTTGAATTATTGTTAAATATATATTTTGTAGCAGGTGATGCTATTTCAAATAGCCTTCTGGTAAAGGGCAATAGATGTTCCAAAATCCTTTTATTGATCAGAAATTAACTGAGCAGTAGCCTGTTCTTATCATGCGTAATGATATCTGGATTATTGGAATCAACCCAGTATGTTTTTGCTTTTGTTAAATTACAGTCACATGGTAGAAAAACATTTAGCTGAAGCATAGCTGGGTTTAGAATTCACAGCAGAAAGCTGTGTTCAGTTTGAGGAGGCGCCCGTTTGATCGGTTTTACTTTTGGAAAACAGATTAATCATGTGTTTCTTTGCAGGTGTTTGAGGCCATGGTCTCATGGATAAAACAGGACAAGGAGGCTCGTCTGGAGCACATGCCAAAGCTGATGGAACATGTTCGTCTGCCACTGCTGTCCAGAGACTATCTGGTTCAGGTAAGACCCAGCTAACACCACTGATACTCAAAACGCGCTCCACAATTCAGCTCAAACTGAAATCCTGCTCATTTTCCTAAAGGACTATTTTACCACATGCAATCATGATTTTGTAGTGTTCAGTACTACATCGTAAAACCATTAAAAAAATGGCATTGCAAAAGTACGTCCAGATTTCTCGCTTTTAATGTCCTGCTCAGTCACAAGGTGCTAATTTCATGTTTCAGTCCCAGTTGCCTTTAATAGTTACATTTACACACTTGCTATCCTCTGTAGCAAAATAATTTGATTTACACACCCACTGTTAGTTGAATCCTGACAAATGCATTAAATAGAACTTTGTGAACTACATTTGTTTTGTTTCCCCCCCCCCCATTTTTCTCCCCTCCCAATTGCTCTTGTCAAATTTTCCCATTAGCTCTGCAACTCCCTGGACGGATGCAGGATGTTGAAGGGTGCTCACGTGGTTCACATGTCCCCGAGCCGGTCAATTCTTTTCACACTGCTCATCCAACACGGAAGCCTTTTGTCAGATCATGTGTGGGATGATTTCGTTCACCAGCTATACTTCCGCAATTTAATTTACAGGTGCTCGATCTGCACTCTAGGAGTCGCTGGAGAGCGACTTGGCAAGGTAGATGGAATCCGACTTATCTATCTATCCCTAATCCCGGACAGCGCTATGCCAATTGCGCTCTCCTGCGCTGCCTCGTGCTGGAAGTTCCGGGCAAAGTTAGAGAAGCCATAGTCAGGCTCAAACCACTGACTATCATGACGTAGCTTGTCCAGCAAGGCAGCGATTTAACCCACTATGCCACATGGACCCATAACACTAACATTCCTGTCTTGCAGAAAATCACGCACAGACGGAACAGTATTTTGGTTGGCTGGTGGCATTGTCATGCTGGAGGGTCATGTCAGGATGAGCCTGCAGGAAGGGTACCACATGAGGGAGGAGGAAGGCTTCCCTGTAACACACAGCGTTGAGATTGCTTTCAATGACAACAAGCCCAGTCTGATGATGCTGTTTCACACCCCCCCAGAACGTGACGGACACTCCACCTCCAAATCTATCCCGCTCCATAGTACAGGCCTCAGTGTAACGCTCATTTCTTCGCCGATAAACGCCAGTCTGATCTTCACCCCTGGTGAGACAGAACCGCGACTCGTCACTGAATAGCACTTTTTGCCAGTCCTGTTCTGATCCAGCGAAGGTGGGTTTGTGCCCATAGGCAGTTTTGTTGCCGGTGATGTCTGGCAAGGACCTGCCTTAAAACAGACCTACTGGCCCACAGTCCAGCTTCTCAAAGCTTATCGCGGACAGTCTGAGCACTGATGGAGGGATTGTGCGTTGCTGGTGTAACTTAGTCAGTTGTTGTTGCCATTCTGTACCAGTCCAACAGGTGTGATGTTCAGATGGCCACATCTGCAGTCTTTATGCCTCCTTGCAGTATGCTTAAGGAACAATCACGCAGATGATCAGGGACCCTGGGCTTCTTTACATTGGTGTTTTTCAGTAGAACGATCTCTTTAGTCACTTCTGTCTCCATAACTGTGACCTTAACTGCCTACTGTTTAGAAGGTGTTGGTGTCTGAAGGATCGTTCCACAGGTGCATGTTCAGAAATGTTTTTGGTCGTTGAACAAGCATGGAAAACATTGGTTAAACACTTAAAAATGAAGACCTGTTTGAGTGAGTACTTGGCTTTTTCACAAATTATCTTTAAAATAAAGTGTCCTGAAAAGGGGACATTTCTATTTTTCATTTATTTATGTGAAAAATTATTATTTGTGTTAAACTAATGTTCTTTCATCAAGAAAACACAAAACTGGCGAAACCCAATTTATGTTGGTTCACAAAATTTACATTTTATGTGATTAATGTCAGTTGCATAGTTTAAATATAATTTTCTGACATCTCGGCCAAGGACAAGGAAAAGCCAGCTTGCCTGCAGTGATGGTGAGTTGATGTGTTGAAATTATCAAAAAATAAGACTTCTTATTCAGACGTGAATAGTTTCCTAACATATTGTACCATCGCTCTATCAATGATATATAATTGATCAGGGGAGGATTTCAGATGAGATTATTAAATTGATTGAGCAAGGTATATTGCTACGAGTGTTTTTTTTGCTAATTTCAACGTGCCCACTCCAGCTGGCATTTCCTCGTCTTTGGGTACGATGTCAGAAAAAGGTACGATTTAAATCATGCAACTGACATTCATCAAAAAATATATTATGTAAGAAAGGCAATTTCCGTCCAGAAATGCTGAAAGCTCTGGGTGTGGAGGGGCTGTCTTGGTTGACACGCCTCCTCAACATTGCATGGAAGTCTGGGACAGTGCCAAAGGAGTGGCAGACTGTGGTGGTGGTACCCTGTTCAAAAAGGGGGACCAGAGGGTGTGTGCCAATTACAGGTGTATCACACTTCTCAGCCTCCCTGGTAAAGTCTACTCTAAGGTGCTGGAAAGGAGGGTTCGGCCGATAGTCGAACCTCAGGTTGAAGAGGAACAATGTGGATTCCGTCCTGGTTGTGGAAAAACGGATCAGCTCTTTACTCTCGCAAGGATCCTGGAGGGGGCCTGGGAGTATGCCCATCCTGTCTACATGTGTTTTGTGGATTTGGAGAAGGCGTATGACCGGGTCCCCCGGGAGATACTGTGGGAGGTGCTGCGGGAGTATGGGGTGAGGGGGTCCCTTCTTAGGGCCATCCAATCTCTGTATGACCAAAG
>JACXGM010001775.1:10348-31171 GCA_016801145.1 Umbra pygmaea | reverse complement strand
TTGCAGTTCGGTGGGTTGAGGATCTCATCGCTGCTTTTTGCAGATGATGTGGTCCTGATGGTATCATCAGCCTGTGACCTTCAGCACTCACTGGATCGGTTCGCAGCCGAGTGTGAAGCGGCTGGGATGAGGATCAGCACCTCTAAATCTGAGGCCATGGTTCTCAGCAGGAAACCAATGGAGTGCCTGCTCCAGGTAGGGAATGAGGCCTTACCCCAAGTGAAGGAGTTCAAATACCTTGGGGTCTTGTTCGCGAGTGAGGGAACAATGGAGCAGGAGATTGGTCGGAGAATCGGTGCAGCGGGGGCGGTATTACATTAATTGTATCGCACCGTTGTGATGAAAAGAGAGCTGAGCCAGAAGGCAAAGCTCTCAATCTACCGGGCAGTTTTTGTTCCTACCCTCACCTATGGTCATGAAGGCTGGGTCATGGGCGCAGATGGCTCAGTGGGTAGGGAGTCAGACTTGTAGTCAGAAGGTTGCAAGTTCGATTCCCGACTGAGCCAAATGTCGTTGTGTCCTTGGGCAAGACACTTTACCCTAATTGCTCCCAGGTCGTTGCTGTAAATAAGAAATTGTTCTTAGTCAACTTACCTGGTTAAATAAAGGTTAAATTAAAAAAAAGCCTGTGTCATGACCGAAAGAACGAGATCCAGGGTACAAGCGGCTGAAATGGGTTTCCTCAGGAGGGTGGCAGGCATCTTCCTTAGAGATAGGGTGAGAAGCTCAGTCATCCGTGAGGATCTCAGAGTAGAGCCGCTGCTCCTTTGTGTCGAAAGAAGCCAGTTAAGGTGGTTTGGGCATCTGGTAAGGATGCCCGCTGGGCGCCTCCCTAGGGAGGTGTTCCAGGCACGTCCAGCTTGGAGGAGGCCTCGGGTAAGACCCAGGACTAGGTTATATCTCCAACCTGGCTTGGGAACGCCTCGGGATCCCCCAGTCGGAGCTGGTTAATGTGGCTCGGGAAAAGGATGTTTGGGGTCCCCTGCTGGAGCTGCTGCCCCCGCGACCCGATCCCGGATAAGCGGATGAAGATGGATGCATGGATGGATGGATGGAAGAAAGGCAGTTTGGTTTCACCTGTTATGTGTTTTGTTTTTTAAAGAACATTTGTTTTTCACGCTAATAATAATTATTTCACAAAGTTTTATCAAGCGCATTAGTGGGGACAAAACCATATAACCTATCGATGTAGCACTCACACTAGATTAACCCTGTTCTCCCTGAGAGAAAGATGACTGAGGGAGCAGGGCAAATACTTTAAAACGATTCAGGAACATTTATAGATACTTGTCACTGTTCCCCATCTACTTACTAGATTTACTTATTGTTGTCTGCCTGCACTGTGGTTCGTTGTGCAGATCGTGGAGGAAGATGCCTTGATCAAGAACAACAACACCTGCAAGGACTTCCTGATCGAGGCCATGAAGTACCACCTCCTGCCTGCTGACCAGCGGCACCTCATCAAGACCGACCGCACGCGTCCACGCACCCCTATCAGCCTTCCCAAGGTCAGCCAGCATGTTTCACCAAACACTCACGCTTATTTGGCTGGTATAATGCAGGGGCCATGGGTGAAGACATTGCACTTTCAGCTGGTTTACAGATCCCAAAGTTGTTAAACCAAACCAAGGATTTAATATTCTGGCAGAGGCTGCCTGTTTGAATAAAGTTCAAATGTAGCATAACACATGATATTATTTCGTCTATAAACCTAAAATGCAATGTCTAGAAGGCTGGTTCTGAGTTGGTCATTGAAAGGGTCTGTTATCAGGTGATGATGGTGGTAGGAGGCCAGGCGCCTAAGGCCATCCGCAGTGTGGAGTGTTATGACTTCCAGGAGGACCGTTGGTACCAGGTGGCCGACCTGCCGTCCAGACGCTGTCGAGCAGGTATACACCCCTCAGTGACTCTTAATCATCTGGATCTCCAGCCTGTAACATCTGCATCGGTCTGAATGTCTGGTTCTCTCTCAGGTGTGGTGTTCATGGCAGGTAGGGTATATGCCGTTGGGGGCTTCAACGGCTCGTTGAGAGTCCGGACGGTGGATGTGTACGATGGGGGGAGAGACCAGTGGACTACGGTACCCAGCATGCAAGAGCGACGCAGCACCCTGGGGGCAGCCGTGCTGGGGGACCTGCTGTACGCCGTGGGGGGATTTGACGGAAGCACAGGTACCCATCTTCAGCCTCCCTCTGTTGTCACATCCACACAGCTGAATGCCTTTAGTGACGGCAGCATGGCCAGACTGTAACGACCCCAGCGTGAGTGTGGAGGTTTCACTGGCCGACGAGTTGTGACTGACACACTGTAGAGCAGAGGAGGGCAGGGAGCTCTAGTGTTGTTCTGTCAGAGCTGCGTTGTCTGAATGCTTTGTCCTCCATCTCAGGTCTGTCGTCAGTGGAAGCCTACAGCTACAAGACAAACGAATGGATGTTCGTGTCTCCCATGAACACCAGACGCAGCAGTGTTGGAGTGGGGGTGGTAGATGGTAGGACAGCGACTGGGTCAACAGGGCTACGTGTGTTTATATTACTGTGTCGGTTGTTTAATGTGTGTGTTTCTGTCTGTGATGTTACGTTAAGCATTTCTCTAAGTGTTCCTATGCTGTATTCCTCAGTGTGTTTTGTTGAACAGGAAAGCTGTATGCGGTGGGTGGTTACGATGGCGCGTCACGCCAGTGTCTCAGCACCGTGGAGGAGTACAACCCTGTCAGTAATCAGTGGAACTATGTGGCCGACATGAGCACCCGGCGCAGCGGGGCAGGTACAGCCCAGACACCTTCAGTAACACTGCTATTAAACACAGATTAAACACAACCCCACTGCTTACGTCCTGGCCAGACACAGCAGTTAGATAGAAAGTTGTGCTGCTGTAGACTACATTTACATTTTCATTTTCAGAGTGACTTACAGAGAGTACAGGGACATCCCCCTGGAGCAACTTAGGGCAAAGTGCCTTGCTCAAAGACACGCACTGTCTGGAATCGAACCGGCTACCTACTGACAACAAGGCTGACTCTCTAACCACTGAGTCATCTGATGCTCCGTGATGCCACCATGCAAAACTCCATCGCTGTGTTTATTCTATGTTTAGCTGCAGCCTGGCAATGCAGCCCTTCAGTGCACCCCTGGGTAGAACACTGCCTCTGGCTTCGTTGAATATAAATGGGTCGCTGCACAATGAGTGTCTATACAAAACAAACCAAAATACAATATATGCATTCTGTCTAATACATTTGGTACCCTAGATTAACGTAATTTGCTTTAATTTACATATGATATGGATAAAAAAACTTCACAATACAGCTGAGAATCTTAGTAGTAAGGGCAGTATTATCGGTCCCAAATATATATGTAATGTGTCCTCCAAGTATTAGAACATTAAAATCTAAAAGTAGTGTACACTCAAAACAAAAAGAAATACTAACCCAATTCCCAAAACGTTGGGACAGTAGGGAAAATGCAGAAATAATCCTGTACTATATTGAAAACACTTTGTTTTTGTGAATGTAATTTGTTTTTGAAAATATACATTCATTTAAAATCTGATGACTGAAACACACTCCGAAAAAGAATTGTGATCTGTGTTCCAACGAGGCAACATTTCAAATAGTTTTCAGACAAAAGTGATCGTGTTCTCTGGGCCAAAGAGGAAAAGGACCATCCAAGCTGTTATCAGCGTCAGGTTCAAAAGCCAGCATCGGTCATGTTATGGGGGTGTGTCAGGGCCCATGACATGGGTAATTTGCACATCTGTGAGGGCACCATTTAATATAGAAAGATATGTACACATACAAGATAAACACCAACATTTGTTAGTAATGTGATTTCAATTATAGCACAGCACAGGTGTAAAAACCGGTTCCACGGAGGGCCGAGTATATGCTGGTTTTTGGTCTTTCCTTTCAATTAGAGCCCAATTAAGACGTAGACTGCCAGGTGAGGCAAGATCCTAACCAATTAGTGACATTCAATCATTCAGGTACAAGGGAAAGCGAAAACCTGCAGACACTAGGCCCTTTGTGGATCTGGTTTGACACCCCTGTAGTACAGGGTGAATTGATTTTGCAATGACTATTTTTTTGCATTTTCCATACTGGCCAAATTTTTGGGATTTGGGGTTGTACAATTCAAAGATGAATAGGAATATTAATGAATAAATATTAGCTTTTATAGTTATATCTGTTACAAGTCAAATTACCGTAATACCTAAGTTTCCTTAAAATGGAACAATGGACCTCTGAAAGTGATTTTATTCTTAGCTGGTAAAACATAATGTATGTGTTGAAAGAGCAAGAAATAAAAGGTGACAGTCTCATTCATCTTTGAATTGTATTTCCAAATGCCTTGAATGTACAGTAAAAATAGACATTTTGAATTTACTTTCACAATATATTTGAGGGACACTGTATACAGTATGTGTATGTCTGTTGTTGCTGAGTGTGTTTTGTACCTCTCAATGTTGTTGTGCGATCCCATTTAGGTCCACAGGACTGTGTGTGTGTGTTTGTGCCTCCTGGCTGTAATATGAATGGGGCTGAGCTCATTGTCAGTCAGGTCAGCTGGACAAAGGAAGCAGCTTCCACACAATTATCCCCCTTGATTCCTGCTGGCGCAGCCTGGGATCAGATACACACTGACGGACTGGCAGCAGTTAGTCAGGAACAGCGCTACATTAAAGAAACAACTTCATACTCACCCAAGACATGGTTTTAATAAATGAAACGTCGTCTCTGCAGACACGCACTGATCCCAATGAGCACTCAAACAAGATGGTTTCCAAAAGGCGTCAAGATATCAAGAGAATTCCTGGAAGAGTTTGCTCCTCCTTGTGGGTGGTTAATGTACTGCAGTTATTGTTTGTGAACCGATAACAGGAGGTCAATAGTGAAAATCATTGTCTTATCAGTTTATTTATTGGAATCAAATATGAAATTGAAACAAGCTTTAGGATAGTTGAAATAGATAAACCAGATGTGTCTACCTTCCAGATATCTTAACTAATGTGCCAGTGTTGTTAACACAAGAAAATTATAACCTTTCTCGACCTTGAGACCTGATGGTTTCTCACAAACATGATCCACCTATATAATGGCTTCACATTCTGTGACCATATTCAGAGGTCACTCTCCATTTGAGCTTACAAAACATTTTAAATGAGTAGGTCAGTGTCGAGGTCCACAGTATCAATGAGCAATTACCAATAACAGTTACATAGGCCCATTGAAATGTGTGGAGCATAGCATATTATTGTGGTCTATTTCTAAGTCTATTTATGTTGCAAATCACTGCAGTGGCACCAAACATGTAAAATGACAAATTACATCCAACAGTAATAAGTATGAGTAGTTTGTGTAGGTTTGTGTTGATGCGTGTGTGCGTGTGTGCGTGTGCGTGTGTGTGTATACACAGGTGTTGGGGTTCTGGGTGGGCAGCTGTATGCGGCAGGGGGTCACGACGGCCCCCTTGTCAGGAAGAGTGTGGAGGTGTATGACCCGCCTAGTAACACCTGGAGACAGGTGTGTGACATGAACATGTGTCGGAGAAACGCTGGTGAGTAGGCTCAACCTGGGCACACGCCTACTAAACACTGTATGGTTTTTACAAAATCCAAAGTGAAACCTCATACAGTTCCATATTTGTTGTTACCATGCAGAAAACGCTTGGTTTAAAAGCTTTGATTTGTATTTATTTTGTATGTGGCTCTTGTGTGCTCATTGCCATTCCTATTGAAATGGAAAAATAAGTAAGCATTAACACACAACAGATTGTGTGTTGCCAGGGAATAAGCGGTGTGAATAAGCGGTGTGAATAAGCGGTGTGAATAAGCGGTGTGAATAAGCGGTGTGAATAAGCGGTGTGAATAAGCGGTGTGAATAAGCGGTGTGAATAAGCGGTGTGAATTATTATTATTATTATCCCATATACAGTCGTATGCTGAAGTTTAGGAACCCCTGACAATTTCCATGGTTTTCACTTATAAATAATTGGGTGTTTGGATCAGCAATTTCATTTTGATCTATCAAATAACTGAAGAACACAGTAATATTTTGGTAGTGAAATGAGGTTAATTGGATTAACAAAACATATGCAATATGCATCAAAACTAAATTAGACAGGTGCATAAATTTTGGCATTCTTGTCATTTTGTTGATTTGAATACCTGTACCTACCTAGCACTGATTAATTGGAATACACAATTGGTTTGGTGAGCTCATAAAGCCTTGAACTTCATATACGGGGCATCCGATCATGAGAAAGGTAATTAAGGTGGCCAACTGCAAGGTGTTGTTCTCTTTGACTCTCCTCTGAAGAGTGGCAACATGGGGGCCTCAAAACAACTCTCAAATTACCTGAAAACAAAGATTGTTCAATATTATGGTTTAAGCTGTCAGTGTCCACTGTGAGGAACATAGTGAGGAAATGGAAGACCACGGGCACAAGTGCTAGGCCAAGTAAGATTTTGGAGGCAAAGATGAAGAATGGTGAGAATGGTTAAAAACAGACCACCTCCAAAGACCTACAACATCATCTTGCTGCAGATGGTGTCACTGTGCATCGTTCAACAATTCAGCGCACTTTGCACAAGTACTAGTTATACGGGAGAGTGATGCGGAAGAAGCCTTTTCTGCACACACGCCACAGAGTCGCTCGAGGTATGCAAACACACATATGGACAAGCCAGCTTCATTTTGGAATATGGTTCTGTGGACTGATGAAACAAAGATTGAGTTATTGGGTCATAACGGGCATTATGCATGGCGGCAAAAGAACACAGCGTTCCAAGACAAACACTTGCTACACACAGTAAAATTTGGTGGAGGTTCCATCATGCTGTGGGGCTGTATGGCCAGTGGTACTGGGAATCTTTTTTTAAAGTTGAGGGTCACATGGATTCCACTCAATGTCAGCAGATACTTGAGAATAATGTAGAGGAATCAGTCACAAAGTTGAAGTTACGCCAGGGCTGGATATTTCAACAAGACAATGACCCAAAACACTGCTCAAAATCTACTCTGGGATTTATGCAGAGGATAAAGCACAATGTTCTGGAATGGCCATCCCAGACTTGAATATCACTGAAAATCTCTGGGATGATTTGAAGTCGGCTGTGCTTCTTGGCAACTATCAAACCTAACTGAACTGGAGATTTGTTTTGCAAGGAGGAATGGTCCAAAAATACCTTCATCCAGAAACCAGACAATCATTACAGGCTGTAGGAAGTGTCTAGAGACTGTTATTTCTGCTAAAGGAGGCTCAACTGAATATTGATGTGATATTTCTGATTGGGTGCCCAAATTTATGCACCTGTCTAATTTCATTTTGATGCATATTGCACATTTTCTGTTAATCCAATGAACCTAATTTCACCTACCGAAATGTTACTGTGTCCTTCAGTTATTTGATGGATCAAAATGAAATTGCTGATCCAAACACCCAATTATTTATAAATGAAAGTCATGGAAATTGTCATGGGTTGTTTTCTTTCCAGATTTTTTTTAATATAAAGAAATAGATTAGCTGGTCAATTAAAAGAGTAAGTAGTTCCGTTGTTACAGCTAGAATTCTAAAAATAGCACATTTAATTATAATGCTTTGCTGTTTGTCTGCTGCTAGTTTTTACCAGACCTCAGTTTCTAAAGACCAACCTGATAAAATAAAGATTAGTATTAAATGCGGCCTCTGACCTGATACATTCCTGTGTAGTGTATGACTCACATGTGTACACGCAGGGGTGTGTGCTATCAACGGTCTGCTGTATGTGATTGGAGGGGATGATGGCTCATGTAACCTGTCCTCCGTGGAGTTCTATAACCCCGCCTCCGACAAGTGGAGCCTCATCCCCACCAACATGAGCAACGGACGAAGCTACGCAGGTAACCTTTCACAATTTACCTTTCACACTACTTACTAGCTTTCACCTGTCACACTACCTTTAACCTTTCACACTAACTAACCAGAACTATTTGTGTATGAGGTGGTTTGGTGATCGCTATGCTTGGTGATCGCTATGTTTGGTGGTTCGTATATGAGTTGGTGGTCTGTATGGAGCATTTAGTGTGGTGATAATGTATCCCTGCCGTCTCTCTCTAGGTGTATCGGTCATAGACAAGCTTTTATGACGACCAGCCCCAGACAACAGCAGGACCCACCAGCCACAGGATGCAGCAGCCAAAGGGAGCCACTCACACACATACGTCTGACCTTCCATGAAGTACCACTAGTGGGTTGGTGGCTGTGAGCATGTGCCCGCGCTGCCATGGAGACAGGAGTATTGGCTTCAGTGGTCCAAATGACCCCAAGACTCAACACAGCTGCCTGGACCAGTGTGTTTTAAGACTGGATGCCAAAGTGCCGCGCTAGGCAGGTGGAAGTGGCTGGTTGTCCTACAGCCTGACTGGGGGCTGTTTAGCTACATTGGTTTTAGGAGGGGCACTCCAACTGAACAGGTGGGAAACACGTCCCTTTTAATGGAGTGACTAACTACACAATGACCAAGAAAATGATTGTTGGTGTATCTGAGACACTAGACGGTGGTTGGTCGAGGTGTGCGTTTGTAACTCTTAACCCCCCTGCGGGCTCCGTCTTTGCCATTTCATGCTACTGATGAAGATATGCACTGATGATCAGGTCTGTATGTGTGTCTGACTGTCTGGTCTACTGAAGACGTATGGATGAAGACACCTCTACTATTCAAGCTGAAACCAGCAGGCTTCCTGTCTGTCTAATGCCTGAGTGAGATCTCCCTGCAATACCAGGCCAATGTTATCTGGTCTCAACTTAGACCAGCAGCATCCATCTGGTTCAGTCAATGTATATTTTTTAACTCATCTGTCGATCAGGAACTTTTCTCATTGTGGAATTGGCTGCAATGTAGACCAAGCTAATGTGGTAAAACACTGAAAAGACGATTCTAACCCGTATGCTGTCACTGATGACTTGGCTTACTCCGTGCCATGATGCTTTCTTACAGCACCTGGGTTTTTGTTTCTAAACCTAGTCTCTGAAGATGTGCCAAAAACCGATGCAAAAACATATCATAGGTCTTCAACCCTCTCCTCAGTGACCACCAGACGTTCCAGTTTTGATGTATCCCTGAACAGGTACACCTGATTCATTATAGAAAAGCTTGATGACTGGCTGACGAGCCCAATCAGGTGTGCCTGTTCAGGGATACGACAAAACTCTGGGATGTCTGGGGGTCCCTGAGGAGCAGGTTGAAGACCTATGCATTAGAAAATTCTGCCCTACAAAGGCAATGTGCAGTAACTGTTGAAATGGGCAGGCCTTTGAAGTGATGGGTGTGGCGTTTTGTTTTCTTAGACACGAACAAGCCACTTAATGAAAATACACTATAGGTTAATATATTTGAAAATAATTTAGTTTTTTACCCTTTGTACAGCATTTTGCCTTTGTAGGGCAAAACAGACACATCGAAGAATGAATGCATTAGCACTTTTGTTTTGTATAACGCCAATGTCCTGTAACATGACCAAAATACTACTTTACAACTGTATGTATCAGGATTAGACATTATGGTTAAAATAATCTGAACATCTGCACATTTTACAAGGGTGGGTTCAATTCTATTTTATCTCTAAATTCTGGAAGCACGTATTAGAAACCTATTCGAAAGTTATAGTAAGGTACATCTTTATTTCAGTGAGTTGCTTACTTTGAAATGGAATTGACCCTAACTGTATTTGTCTTGCATAGCTTAATACTGTAATTGTGTTTACGGACATTCTGGTAGTTAAATAAATATATTTACTATACAATCTTAAGATTGAATATGGTTGGCCACCCAACCAACGGGATGTTGAAATATGCCGGACATAGAAACTTGTGTAATGTTGAGTATATTGAATATATTATCAAGGTCAGTGATATATTTTCATAAGTTCTATTGTGGATATTATTAAGTTATAGGAAAAAGCATTGTTGTTAAATTTTTCCAGTTGTTTCAGCATATTCAAAGAGTGTTTCTGATGCATTATGGTGGATCCATCTGTCTTTATAATGTGTAGAACATCTGCCTCTTACATTGAATGAAGGTCAATCCCTCATGAACTGTCTTTACACTTTCAATGCTACTGAACTCTCATGGTGTTCTACACCTGGACTATGCAGCTAGTAATGCTTTGCACAATGGCCATTATAAAAGGGTGGGTTCGTAGACGCGTGGGGCAACACTACAGACCTTGTTACTTATTGGTTCAGTAATTGGGTGAAAGATTAGACATGAGCTGTAAATGCAGTCTTGGTGACGATAGCCGTAGTCGCATCATTTCAGCGTCCACGTTTGTAGCTTTTTACATTGTATTTCAAGCCACTTACTAAATGGAAAGCCACTCTCTTCATTTGTATAATGCTCAACACATATTTACTAGCTATCTAAATCATATCTGCTGAATCACAGTGTCTTGAGAGACAGGAACAGACAGGTCAAAGTTCAGGCCTGACTCAATATTTGTTAATTTACATTCATTTATTGCTGTCTCCAACATGACCCCAAACAAATTCACCAACAGCTGTTTGTTCTACGTTTGCAAAGATCAAATATATTAACATTTTAGTTATTTAGCTGACGCTCTTATCCAGAGTGACATTACCCTGGGGCAACTTAGGTTCAAGTGCCTTGCCCAAGGATACAACGACAGTTGGCACAGTCGGGATTCGAACCCTGCAAGCTTCCAACTACAAGTCTGACTCCTTAACCACTGAGCCATCTGCGCCCCATATATAAAGCTGCAGCAGCATAGACATTTTTGAACTGATCAATGAACGGGGAGCAATTTCTGGTTTACTGGCAGGACGTCTGGCATGCCATGGGCCTTTACTAACTCAAATGAAAGAAATGACGAGTTACTATAGAGTCAAACTTCCAATCACTACTGTGTAACCTGTACTACGACAGACCAAAACTCTGTATGGACTGCATCCATTCCACCTGACTGTACTTAAGAGTTTAGCTGCTCTGTTCAGAACTGGCAAAAAATAGCCTAAAACTCTACCTGGGAAGTGTGGCCTTACTGTCTGAAGCCCTGTTTTATACCTTGTTCTAACATGTCTGTTGTCATAATCTTGTCCACACCACAGTTTTAGAGAGATTCATGCCCTCTTTATACCTGGTTCTAACATGCATCCACTGTCTATATGTTGACTGTGCAGACATCTTTAGACAGATTTATACAGTTAAAACGATGCTTTATGATCTCATTTTCTAAGATCATTTGGATGTATCCAGACACGATCTGGATCAACGGTGCATGTTGGAGATGGGGATAAACCAAATTTATCTGTGTTGAACATTTAACACAAACAGATTCTGTTGACTCAGTAGGGACTGTGTGCATCATTGATGTTCATTTTTATATATAATTGAATAAATATATCTATATGAAATTGTAGCATGCATTTGGGTCATTCATTTTGTGAAATGCATTTAAACGATCATGTGTGCTTGTGAGGCAAAACGTCTGAATCTGTAAGGACATGGTACATGTGAGAGATCAAGGTTTGTAATTAATGGAATACTGGCCTCATTTAGAACACAATACATGTACAGTAGAGTAGGAGCCGGGTCACCGGGTACTTATTGGCTATACTGTCACTTGGCATGTATCGCATTCTCACTAACTGTTTTTACCAAGCCAATGAGAATTTATTGTTTGGAACCTGTTAGGAAATGAGAAAGACAGAGCTTGGATAGACTTAGCTGATTCTGAAGCTCTTAGAATGATTAGTATGTGAACTGGTTCAAACAGGGTGGCCACGATGGTTAAGAAGACTTCAGATATTCACACCAGTAGCTACGAAGGTGAAACAACCGGCGCTTTGCAGCAGAATACCATCTGAGGTACGACGTCTTTCACATAACGCAACAATTTCTGGGAAGAGCCTGTGTAAACAGATGTCCTCAGGGCAGGATGAGTAACTATGTACCAAAATCTCCTCAGACTGAGAAGAAAAGTGTGGATTCATTCAAACGGGCTTCTAAAAATCTAAATTCTAGACTGGTTCCTCAATTTAAAAACATTAGACTAGGGTTCTTGGCATTTTGAAATGAAGCATACAGTGAGGCAATGAGGCAAACACGGATCAAAACGAGAAGGCTTTGAAAATCAGAAAGGTGTTTTGTAAGCATGGTGTAGTGGGCATTGCAAGACCGTTAAAATCATGATGGTGGTTCGAGCCTGACTATGGGTTCTCTGACTTTACCCGGATCTCCCGGGATTTGGGTTAGATAAATCAGATTATCTATTTTGCCAAGTTGCTCTCCAGCGACTTGTATCCAGAACGGGCAGCTGTAAATTCCTTTGTGGAAGAATAGTCGGTGAACGTAATCATCCCCTGCATGATCTGACTAAATGCTTCCGTGTTGGATGAGCAGTGCGAAAATAAACATTGGCTGGGCGACATGTGCTTGAATGAACCATGTGCGCGCCCCGCGTCATCCCACACACAGATCAGTACAAGGAGTTGTGGAGCTGACAATAAGGCAGGATTAGGGAGGAAATTGGGGGGGAGGGGGGGGGTTTGGGGTTTTGCCACCTTCTCAAAGATGGTTGCCCTGACCTTTGATGTGAAACATCAGATCCCTTTAACAATGTAGTAATTTTCAGGAAGGGTAAAGACGGGGATTCTCATTAGTTGAAGCAAAAAATTACACTGGCTTAAGACTGAAATACATATGAAATTAGCTTTTGGATAAAAATACTGCTATGTCTGCTAATAAAATGCTATATTATTATCAACCCAGGTTTGTTTTGTTAAATGTTGCAATTTCCTCTCCACCTAATTTATCATGTCCCATTGCCCTATAAGTCTTGTGTTGTAGGCATCCACTTTAAGGTGCAGGATGGCTAAAGATCGATCACATGCTTCCTCCAAGTATGTGTCGCCATTCATTCTGATCACACTGCTTGTTCAATGTGAAAGACTTAAGTCGATATATATAATGGAGGGTTACATAATTTGCCAAAGGATAACGACCGTGATTCAATTCACAGGTGGCCAACTTGCACACAGAAGCATCATGCACCTATCTTTTAAAAGGGGGCACAGTGTGCACAACATGTGCCCACAAATACAGATATTTAAAAGAAAATCCACTTGGCTCAAAAATCTGAGGGTGCACGTGCCCACAGTTTCAATGGGCATGATGCCTCTGCTTGCACACATGGAGTCACATGAGAACACGTGGTAAGGTAATTATTTCCAACTACTTAACCGTCTACCCTGGGCAATGCTGTACCAATTTGTGCCGCCATTAACAGATGTCCTGACCAATAGAAAAGGGGTGGCAATCCCACCATTTGAAAAAAACAATATTAAATGAAATGCAGCAAAGCAATTATACAAAACACATGCATGTCTACATCATAATGTGTAAAAGCAATACATTAAAAAGTTTTGGAATGGTCTAACCTATTTGAGATGTTGTGAAAGTCATTCTGTATGGAAGAGTGGGCCCAAAATGCTTGGTTGCAGTAGCATGCAATGACCGATTGAGACCGGACAAGTCTTCTACATGCTCTATAGGAAAATAATAGGGTTAAGGCTAAATTACAGTAAGCGTTGAGCAGGGATGTGGACATAAAGTTGTGAGGGGAAGGTTTGGGCTTAAATTGGTGTGGAAATTTAGTTTAATGTTTCACCATGCTTTAAAATGCTATAACCTGAACTTACACTCTTCAAATTTGTACACTATCTCTAGGCCATGAGTATTAAAATCTTACACTGAGGCCAAAGCACGCTGGTTTTCTATTCTACCTCATTAATTGCACCCACCTTGTGTCCCAGGTCTAAATATGCCCCATATTAGAGGGCTGCAATGATTGAATGCAGTGAAAATGGTTGATGTCCACATTTGATTTAATGGCTCTAGGCCAGGGGTGTCAAACTAGATCCACAAAGGGCCTAGTGTCTGCAGGTTTTCGCTTTCCCTTGTACCTGAATGATTGAATGTCACTAATTGGTTAGGATCTTGCCTCACCTGGCAGTCTACGTCTTAATTGGGCTCTAATTGAAAGGAAAGACCAAAAACCAGCATACACTCGGCCCTCCGTGGAACTGGTTTGACACCTGTGCTCTAGGCTGACTATCCAAGCATGACCACAGCCACTTTTTTTTTGCTGACGGTGTTGGTTGTGGCACTAGAGGGCAGCACTTACACAGGCTCTCTGTCCTGTGGCAACTGATCACTGTGAACTTTGTTTTCCTTTAGCTCAGGGATACATTGATCATTTACTAAATGTTTATTAAAGATGTAAATTGTAAAGACAGTCATTAGACAACATGTGTTATGCTATTTCATGGCCTTTTAAGGAAGGATTTATATGGTGTAATTACAGTAAAATGAAGGTTGGGATTTTATCCAACAATGGCCTTGCGTGCCGACCTTGGTTCAGCAGACAGGAGTTTCTCCCCCTTAGTCTGTTGGGCCATGGTCAGCTCATCCGCCTGATTGTTCTACAACAATCTCTGAGCTTCATAAAACACATTCCAACTGTCGATGGCCTTCACCTGACTAAATCACTGCAAACTACCTAATTACTGCAAACAACTTAAGAAAATGTTGTAATTTAGCACACTTATCCAGAGTGACTTACAGTATGTACATACATTTAAGAGGAACTAGGTGAAACAACCACAACACACATTAAAAGAATTCAATATTTCAAACAACACTGAACAGGTAAATATAGTGCTAGAAAATAATCATACAGATAAAACATTAAGACAACAGAGGTGGTGGAATTAAGTAAGCATTAACACACGACAGACTGTGCGTTGCCAGGGAATAACCGCACACCTCAGCAGTGTAGAAAGCCACGAGGCTGAAAGCAGAGTTATTCCCTGGCAACGCACAGTCTGGAGTGTGTTAATGCGCTTATAAAACGGTTGCCAACATTTTATTTGTGAAAATTAATGTTTTAATTAGTATTTTTAGCGAAAGAAAGTGGTCACGAGGCGTGCGGTTATCGTGAAACATTAACGTACCCCCCACCACTCCTTTTACTGTTGCCATGTTAGTACGTCACAAATCAAGTAGTTCCTATAAAACGGATCATTTAGATCGTTTATAACAAGGTCTGAACATTTATGTACAGTTTCATTTCATTTAAATGGCATTCGTGAGCCAGTTTGCTTTAGTGATGCATTTTTTATGCAATTTAAATGTTTAGGCGATTCAGACCTTACTGTCAACATCAATCAGCCTGCTATACTAACAACAATATGGTTAACGCAGTCAAGCCAAAGTCTGTGCAGTTTTGCATTGCAAGCGCGTTTCTTTGAATTTTGTTTCTGGACATTTTTATACATCCATCAAAAGCCACATTTTACAATCTTGCCTGGAAACGAAACGTTATGAATACGGGCAGACGTCCATGTATTGTTGTGCAGGTGCTGTCATTAACAGGCTATAATTAATAAAACTATTAATTTTGTATTGTTCCCGGTTATTAGATTTCAACGACAGAGGGAGAGAGATCATTCAGTTTGCTAACAACGTGTAGGAAAACAATTGTAGGCTATATGCCTCAACAATTTTACAGAAAATATAAATAAAACATAGGCAGAACAATTATATTATGGCCAACTTGTAAGTCTTATACAAACAACTGTTTTAATAGAGAAGTAGCCTATCTTAATTTCGCCGGTAGAACGGTAGGCTATCCTAATTCCTCTTCTTTATAATAAAGATGTAAACTGTAGGCTATTTCTTGATATTTTAAAATATGAAGGGGTCTAGGGTTAGATGGATAAACAAACCCAATTCGTGATATGTGGAAACTCAGGGTGTGTAATGTGAGTGGTAGGTCAGACATTTGGCTAACGAGCCATCCACCGGTGTATTGACCGGGATTGACATGACAGCCACTAGCTAGCTATCGCTTCGTCATGAAAAAAACGCTATTACAAAAAAGATTAGATTACTTAAAACCTGTGGCTGGTTAGCATGTCTACATCAGTAACAATCTTTTTGTGGTAAGTGAATGTTAAAATCGTTTTTATTTTTTAGATGGTCTTATTTGGAATTTGGTGTTGAGATTTGAAGCGAGAGGAATTGTCCGCCATATATTTGATTTTGTTCAGCTCCTCAGGGGGGCGTAGTGATACTTTTTGATAACATACTTACACTTCAGTGAAAAGGCAACATTCTACAGTGCGGATAACAAGGAATTGTCATACGCTTGGAATGCAATTTTAGCCAATCAAATTGCAGATATCACCGGACCCGTTTTATAAACTAATTTAAGTACTCATTGAAGCGGAACGGATTCAGGTGTTTCCTGAACATTGGTAGAGACGGTTCTAGCCTCCAGTAAAATCTGGTTCCACCATTGAGGAGCCAGGACGAAAGCGCTTTGACTGCGTTGATTGGGAGCTGACTTCCCGAAGGCATGGGATGGCCAGGAGCCCAGTGATGACATAACGAAGAGCCCTTGTAGGGATGTAGGGCTTGAGCATTGCCTAAAAAGGGAGGAGGCCCTCTTGTTGCTCCATAAGCAAGCACCATAGCTTGTAGCAGGTATGAGCTTCAACTGGGAGCTAGTAGTGTGTGTAAAAGTGGGGTGATGTGGGAGAACTTGGGAAGGTTGAACACTAGACGGGCCGCTACGTTTTGAGAGTTGTAGCGGTTTGATGGCACATGCCGGGAGTCCTGAGATGAGTGCCTGGAGGACTACTTGGGGCTGCTTTCTGCGTGAGGTAACATCGCAATGTGAATGATACAGAGCACAAACCTGCAAGAACGAGACACAGCCTTGAGAATGAGAGGGTATCATCCAGGGTCACGCCAAGGTTCTTTTCACTCTGGGAGGGCGACATTGTGCATTTATCAACTGTGATGGACAAGTTTTGGAGCATACAGGCCTTCCCACAGAAGAGCAGCTCAGTCTTGTCTGGGTTGAGCTTGAGGTGTTGTGCTGACATCCACACAGAGATATCATCCAGGCATGCAGAGATGCGTGTTTTCACTAGGGTGTCTAAAGGGGGAGATAAAATGTGTCATCTGCATAGCAGTGATAGTGGAGTCCATGTGAGGTTATGACAAAGCCAAGGGACTTGATGTAGAGAGAAGAGGGCCTAGAACAGTGTCTCTTGGCAGCAGACATCAAATGTAAATTACAAATGTACTGGTATTTGTAGTTAAATACCGACCTTAAATGTAACATTTCCAATTAAATGGAAATTAAAGAAATAACTGTAGCAAGAAAGCACATCAATTACAATCTTTATTTTTGTCTGCATTTTAATGTATGATTTTACTGATTGTACTTTTTTCATCATTTGTAAATGAAAGCAATAAGCATTCACAAAAACATTTATAGATACGTATATGGATGTAAAACACAGATCCACGTAGATAGCTATAGAAAGGCTCTGGGAGCCAGGGTCTGCGGTATCAGTCAAGTGATGCTAACCACCACCACCCCTGGGGATACGAATACAAACATGCTAGGATGGCTTGGGTATATTAACAGGGTCAGTGTACATCCTATTAGCAAGTTGGCTTCACGTTATTTTTACAACTTGCTGCAGACAAAATGCTAAATAGTCTAAAAAATCATGGACATAAAACAATTAACCTATTAAACATTCTTCCTTATATAAAAAAATATAAATCAGAATGTTCCGTCCAAATATACCCCCTCTATTCTCTGTACAAAGGTCTCGTCGTTTAAATAAAGCATTGCCTCCAGTCAACATTGTGCTGAAAACAGAAGTGGTAAAATGCTGATTTCATACATATACACAGAACTCTCAAAGCAGAAACAAGTGACAGATTTTCTTGGGCTGATCTGCAAGTTAGAAAACAGAAGACCCATTCAGTCCCATGAACAGATTAAACAATCAGCCATATACACAAAAAATGCACATATTGGGTTAAAAATCCCCACATGCCATTGATACAGGCCAATGCTAATTTATTGCTTCATCTTCATGGCACAAAAACAAACAATACAAATACTTGCCATGCAAGCCAGCTACTGTCTCTAGCTTATAAAAAAACAAATAGCAGATTGTTAGCCATACAGAGGCAGTACACTGTAGATGTATTAGTGAGAAGTTATTTTACAAAATAATGGCAATAAAAAAATAAAACATTACCAGGTTTGAACATCACAGGAAGTGAAACAAGGGGCCAAACGTGTAGTTTGAAATAACTTAACATATGCAGACATTCATCCTTCAGATAAGTAGTGCTTACAAATAAAAACAAACAGAAAACAAGCAGACAAACGGAACAAGGGCTGCATTCTCCGAATGCTGTGCAAATACCTTGTAGTCTTCCCACACTGCCAACACACAAACCCTACCCTACCAACTCAAAGGTTACATGACCGTTTTGTCCCAGCGATGGACAGAAGCCAAACTCTTGGTTCAGCTCTATTGTCCATTAGGCAAGACGGCTGACTTACAATTGGTTCCATTATTCTTCCTCCTGAATTCCTCACAGCCAGTGTCATTGGGGTTCTCTAGTCCACATCTGTATAACAAGCATAGCTAGGGGGTCTAATGTCAGGGTTGATGATCTTTAATCTTGTTTCCGTCAGTTTGAGTTGCTAAAGCCTTATCAGTTCCCTTTGGTCAAACCACTTGTTTAACATTGCCTGGTCAGACGCTCCGGCTGATTATCGGACACATCCCATAGTGAAAAATAGACCCCGAACCGCCCAACCCCTGGCGAGAAACACATGGTAAAACCAGAAAACATAGATAGATATAGCCTTTGGCTTTTGGTTGAATACAGCCTCTCTGCAGTAGGTCAGTGATAGTGAGCCATTGTTGAACTTTGCTGCAGCAACATGCATTAGCTTGTCTCAAGTCAGTCAATGTCCGGACGTCAGCGGATTGGTTCTGGCTGTTGGAACTTCCCTTCTGAGACTATTCTGTATAATGAGGGAAATCTCAGCGGAGAACGCCTTATTTACCACACACTGACATATGTTGCATCAGAACACTTTTAGTCTCGGAGGAATTTGAAGACCAGAATAAAGGAGAGTAGGGCATCAGGGTATTTTTCCATCTGCCTTAAAACAGCCTTAGTTTAAACTGTACACACCACCATTCACAAAACAATCCAATCTGAAAATTAATTTGAATGTGTATAAAACCAAAATAAGAAAAATTCACATTTATTAGCTGAAGGCAAGCTGTTCAGGGTTATTGTCAGTCAATAGAATGGTTATTACCTTACAAAGTGATAAAGCTAACGGGCTGTCCTGCTCACCTTGTGTGTGCAAACATCCTTTCAATGATGACTGCTGATACTTAACTCAGAGCCAAAACAGTCCAAACTGATAAACTCTCTGTTTCCATGGTGACATTTTTATAATAACAGAACCATACTGAACAGTAGAGCAAATTAACACATCAGGTTTGGTTTCAAACCCAGATAACTACTCTTCATTCAAGAACATGTACACACAGTAAAATACAAACATGAATGTGTACATATTGATCTACAAGAATACATACACAATTACTTATTCCAAAAGAACTGCACCCAGACGCCACAGAAGCATCCCAATTCTGAAGGGGGAAGGTGGACCCCTGTGGGTCTGAATGTCTGAACTAGGGTGCCCGGTCTCCTTCCTGGTGAATAAACGCGCTACAAAACAAGTTTCCCTCCGAAATGATTTCTCAGTATGAGAAACTAGCGTACGTGAAGTGAATGAAACAGTTTAAACTGAACAATCTGAACCAGAAAGAGGAAAGCGTGAATTCCTCTGAATCAAACAGCGATAGGTCCAACAGTGTAGTCTTGAGAAATGGGATGGGACTTCATTATGGACCAATGACCGCTATTGAGCTAAGGGTGGCCATGTGATGAAGACAGCGAGCCGCAGTCTGATGAAGGGGGCGCCGTGACCTCTCCCTCTCTAGATGGACTTGGACGAGTCCTGCTTGCTTATCAGAACCTCCAGCAGACGCAGTTTAGCTTTGATCCGTTTGTACTCCTTGTACTCGTCCACCATGGGGAGTCGGTCCTCCTTCTGTACGGCCCTATAGTAGGAGAGAATAAGAACCTGGGTAACGACTGAACGGCGCACAGAAACAAATGGGCTTGTTGGAAATTAGTCAGGATTAGACTATGAACCATGCCAAGCGCTTCCTGTCAGTGATACTGTTGTTGAGGTGTGATGTCACAGACGAGAGCTTTGGTCACACTGTACAGTTGTGCGTTTGTACTCACCTGCCGTTTTGCTGGTAGAAATCATCTTCAAACTCTCGGATGGTCTTCCTCATCTTCTTTTTGTCAGCCCTGGCCTTCCACAGCTGCTCCAGAAGCTCCGGCCTGGACAGGGACACATTCAGGAGGGATTATACCACCACAGTGACCATCAGACCACAGGTGGACATTCTGTGCACATGTAACCAGATTGAGTGGGCTAAGGTTCATTGCATTTGAACAAACTCAGACTTAATGCTAGTCTGGCAGCACTTTCTATAGCGCCCACACTCACACGGCTAACCGTATTTCTGCCTCATTCAGCTGGAGCGCCCTGTCCCACTAACATCCCGCCCAGTCCCACTAACATCTCGCCCTGTCCCACTCACATCTCGCCCAGTCCCACTCACATCTCGCCCAGTCCCACTAACATCCCGCCCAGTCCCACTAACATCCCGCCCAGTCCCACTAACATCCCGCCCAGTCCCACTAACATCCCGCCCAGTCCCACTAACATCCCGCCCAGTCCCACTAACATCCCGCCCAGTCCCACTAACATCTCGCCCAGTCCCACTAACATCTCGCCCAGTCCCACTAACATCCCGCCCAGTCCCACTAACATCCCGCCCAGTCCCA
>JACXGM010001775.1:0-10248 GCA_016801145.1 Umbra pygmaea | reverse complement strand
CATTGGCTCACATGGACGAGGCATTGGAGCTGGACAGACGCAGGTCCAGGGCCAGTTTCCCCGAGGTCTCTTCCAGATTGGGCCTGAGCAGGCAGTCCTTGTCTCTCTGAGAGCTGGTCCGAGGCTGAAACACCAGGTCTGGCTCCATAATGACCCCTGACCCCACACTCAGGACCTCGAAGCAGCTCTCCTCTTCCACCTCCGTGGCTTCCTCCTCTTCTTCTCCCTCCTCTTCTTCCTTGATGTCATCACAAAAGTGCGCCGTCTCGCCCTCGATGATGGGCTGCAGCGTCTGGGCGCGTCTCTTGCTGGAGGGCGATGCGATAATGGGGGTGATGCTGACGCGGGTGAGCATCTGCTTGACCAGGCGGTAGCGGTCGTACAGTGGTTTGACCCCCAGCCTCTCCTCTCTGGTCACCGGGCGGCCGTGCAGACCCTCGTAATGGAGCAGGTTCTTCTGCAGGAGCGTCTTCTCACAGGACAGCTGCTCCTTGGTCATTTTCTGCAGGGAGAGGAAATGTTAAAGGCAGGAGGTTCTAGCCATTTGGTTTTGGAAGTGCAGGTAGGGCGTAGTTAGGCCTGTGGACAGTCTCACCTTAATGTCCTCTGGCCAGCTGTCTTCCTCCCTCTTCTCCTGGATGCGGTGCTGGATGAGCTCCAGAGTGTCATCCCTGGTGGGCCCGTGGTCCCTGGCATCGCCCCCACCCTCATGGCCAGTGTGATCCAGTGTAGAGCCAAAGCTCTTGGGCAGGGTGTTGCTTCGGGGCCTGGCCTGAGGGGCCAGTTCGGCCTCCTTCTGTTTGGCGTCTGAGAGAGACAGAGGAGATCAGAGGGGAGGTGAAGGAGGAGCAGCGGGCAGTATCACAGGAGACACAGGAGACATGCAGGAGGATGATGTCATTGCAGCGTTTGTAAGCCAGAGAGGGATACAAGGATTGACCTGACAATCAACCACACAACTAGCCACTACTACAGGTCTACCAGGTCTGTAGCCACAGCAGAAAGACAGCAAAGATAACAGACTAGACAGTCTGGACTGATGGAACGATGCGATGCTGTTAAAGTATGTTCTCATTGACCAGTGTCCATTCAAACGTAATAACTGTTGGAAGTCAGCTTCCTGACTCTAAATAGAAACTCCCAAGCACAAAGATGACCAGCGAAAAAACATTAACCCTAGACTGTAAATGAACTATCGCTAAACCACCAGGACTGGAACGTGCTTCTGTGGGACCAGAGGAGCGTTCTAAAAGAAAGAGAGAGAGAGAGAGAGAGAGAGAGAGAGAGAGAGAGAGAGAGAGAGAGACAGAGACAGAGACAGAGACAGAGAGAGAGAGACAGACAGAGACAGAGAGACAGAGAGACACGTGTAGCTCCAGTTTCAACAGTCAGGTGTGTGTGGTTTCTACTTACTGCTGGTATTGTACTTACATAGGTGGGGTGCCTGTCTAGAGGCAGTGAGGGGGCGTGCAAGTGTAAAATGGGGTGTAATCAGGGCGAAGGAGGAGGAGGAGGGGTGGTGGCGTCTGTATGACTGAAGCACAGCCTGGTGCCTCAGGGACCCTTTGGGAAAGAGATGTGGTCTTCCTGCCGATGGGGACGTCCGGTTTTTAAGTTTTAAAGAAGAGAGAGAAACTTATTGGGCTTTGTTGGGGGGAGGGTCGTTCAAATGGAATGGATATAGATGGGGGAGGGGGGGGACTTTCACAATGGACCAACAGTGAAGGAAGGCCACTATGGGAAAGCCGTGGTTATACTGGGATACGCATGCAGTGATGAAGACGCCCGGCTCAGCTGTCACCGCGGGGACGGCAGGACCAGGCTGCCCAGGGAGGAACAGGATGGCACACAGACGTTCACCCACCCATCCCAGCCCAGCCATGGACCCAAGCTCCCACGCCCCTAACACAACCCTGCACATCTGGCTGCTCTTACCTTTCAGCTGCTTGCGGATCTTGGTGAGGTCAGTCATCCACTTGAGGACCTTGGGGTTAGCTGCCCTGTCTCCGTGAGATGGCTGGGAAAGAGGAGCACAGTAATACAGGTTGAGCATCGAACCAGAAGGGAGGAAGTCACATCATCCCACAGGGCATCAACACGCTCCGCACAGGGCATCAACACGCTCCGCACAGGGCATCAACACGCTCCACACAGGGCATCAACACGCTCCACACAGGGCATCAACACGCTCCACACAGGGCATCAACACGCTCCACACAGGGCATCAACACGCTCCACACAGAACCAAGCATGTAAAGAGCAGGTAATATAGTCCCCCTCAATAATAAGAACTTAATGAAAAATATAAATGTGTCCCCTCCATATCAACCTGCCTCCTCCCTCTCACACGACCACACTACTCTTGCTCACCTTGTACTTCCTCTCTTTCTCAAACTGCTCCTCAAATTGTTTGATCTTCTTCTTGAGGTTCTGTAGTTTTTTGGTGAGCTGGTGGGAGGCTGTGTCGCTCCTCACGCCGCCATCTTTGGAACTGAAGGAGGCACGGCGAGGCCTAGAAGGTACACAACATTGGAGGCTGTTGAGTTAGAGGTGCCAAGCAGACAACTACAGCATTGAAATATGGGTGCTAACCCAGCCTTAGACATGAATCACAACCATGAGTCAAAGACAAAATCAGCTAGAATAACAAGGAACAGGATGGAGAGAGAGGGTGCTCATGGCCTCACCTCCCCAGGGACTGGTAGGCTTTGGTGGGTGAAGCTGCGTCGGGGTCAGGGTGCTGCAAGAAGCGTTGACTTTGGCCGAAGTCCAAGAAGCGACGAGCCAGGAGAGGGTGGGCGTCCTCGTCGTGGGGGAGGGGTAACATGCGCCCAGCCAGGGGGGATAGCTGGGCTTCGCCAGAGTCACTCTCGTCCTGCCACGACTTGAAGGCCGGCACAGGGTCTGGAACACAAACACACACACACGTGTCAATGTGCTCCAGGTCACTGGTCAAGGTAGAGATTAATGTCACCATGCACTGCAGCTCCAGGGTTTAGAGACAGACACACAGGACCCAGAACAGCATGGTTCTGTATACATCTAGAGAGTGGAGGGGCAGCAACAACTCAGCCTGGCCTGGTCACTGGCTCCTAGACGTAGGTAGTGGTTGGCGTGACCAGGGACAATGCACTGACACACAGGGTGGTGCGTTACTGAATTGGTTCAGTTTATACATGTCTAGAGCTAAATGAGTTATCAAACACAAAATGCAACTGTTATTCTGAGGATAACAGGATTCAAACGAGCTCGAGTTTGGTGTAGCGGTCTAAGCTCAAGACTGGACCACATGACCCGGAGATGGAAGTTCAAGCCCCAGATCGGCTGCTCTCTTTGCACTTCCTCTCCTACGTGCATTACCTCTGCTTCCTAACTGTTCTGTTGTCTAAACTAATAAAGAATACCCCTAAAACACCATTATGACCGGATGTAAATGATGTTGCTGGAGTTGATCAATAAAGAATGTAGATAATATCTCTTATTACATATTTTAAGTTGCCATAATAATCTGAATGTGTCTTAAAAAAAAAACATTTTCACAGGAGCTGTTATTAATGTACCAGTAACCCACAGTCTCTACGTTACTGAAATGGCTAAAAAGCTGTAATTTGCTGCTATTATGACTCAATTCTTGGAGGCGTTAGAAACCCCTGCTGTCACTTGTGAGATTGCAGATGATCTGGACTCCCCTCTGAGGCTTAAGGAGGTGGTTGAGTCTATTAACCCTATGCAAAGTTGCAAAGCCCCAGGCCTAGATGGGGTCCGGACTGAATTTTTTTAATACATTCCACTTGCGTTTGGCTCCCTTACTCTTAGCTATGTATATTGAGTAATTGGACCGTGGTGTTCTCTCCACAACCTTGACACAAGCGTCTATAGCTCTTCTACTTAAGAAAGGGAAGGATCCTACTGCCTGCTCCTCTTACAGGCCCCCCAGCCTTCTTATGGTGGATGTAAAGGTCATCAGTTAAGTGTTCAAGGCACCTAGAGGCAACCCTCCCATCAGTCATCTCAGAGGAACAGACAGGCTTCATTAAGGGTAGACACTCATTTGCTGACATTCGGACCCTGTTTAACATTATTTATTCAAAACAGTTTTCAAAATCTCCCGAGCTTGTGGTATCACTTGATGCTGAGAAGGCATTTGATAGAATTGAATGGGAATATCTATTTGTTGCTCTTAAAAAGTTTGGTTTTGGTTATAGATTTATTGCTTTGATTAGGCTGCTGTATGTATCCCCACAGGCCAGTGTCTGTACCAATGATAATTACTCTGATTACTTCACCCTAGAATGCGGGAAAAGACAGGGCTGCCCCCTTTCTCCCTTACTCTTCACTATCGCTATTGAGCCCCTTTCGGTGGCCTTACAGGCCTCACCCTCCTTCCAGGGTATCTTTCAGGAGAAAATCGAACATAAGCTGTAATTATATGCTGATGACTTGCTGCTATATGTACACAATTCAACAATGTCTTTATCAACTATTCTTTCCATTCTGGAGAATCAGTTATTTTCCCAGTTACAAGCTAAACCTTCAAAAAAGTGAGTGTTTTCCAATCAATCCAGCCACATTACTAATTCAGCAGACAGATCTGCACTTTCAACTTAATAATTTGGGCTTCAAATACCTAGGAGTGAATGTTACTTGCTCACTGCCGGCTCTTCTTTCAGCTAACTTTTCCTTCTTCCTGTTCAGATGAAGGACGATTTTAAGAGGTGGGGTAACTTACCTCTCTCTCTCATAGGTAAAATCAACGCTGTTAAAATTAATAGCTTGCCTAAATTCATGTATCTTTCCAATCTATTCCTTTGTTTCTACCAATGTCTTTTTTTTACAGCAATTAACCAGGCGGTCTCTTTCATTTGGGCTGGAAAGCCACCAATAATTAGCAGGTTTTTACTTCAGCAATGTAAATTCAGTGGTGGGCTCACACTTCCCAATTTTCTATATTACTTTTGGGCTGCCAACCTCCATAAACTGCTATTTTGGTTGCACTCCCTAGACACATCGTGGTGCCTGCTAGAAGCTCTTTCCTGCTCCTCCTTCTCTCTCCCTGCCTTATTATGCTCTGCTCTCCCTACATTTCCCTCTCGTTACTCAGACAACCCTGTAGTACTATCCACACTAAAAATTTGGTACCAGTTTCACTCCACTTTTGGCGCCACTTTAAGTTCTCCTCTACAACCATTTTGTTCCCTATTAATAACAACCACATTTACTCCATCTGTGGTCGACAGTGTTTTTACCCTCTGGGGAAAAAATGGCATTAAAACCTTCAAAAATCTATATGATAATGAAGTTTTGAGTTTTCCTAACCTGGCGGTCAAACACGCTTTGCCCCAATCGAATTTCTTTCGATATCTGCAGATGAGAAATTTCATCTCCTCTAAATTTGTTGGCTTCCCTTTATTACCCCCCATCCAGCCAATCAACAAAAATCAGTACTTTCACAAATCTATTCTTGGATTATGTCCTGTGAGAAACACTCCACTAATATACCTAAAATTGCTTGGGAGCAGGAAATGGGTCTTGAATTTTCAAATGATCTCTGGGAAGGAATGATCGATGGAACAAGCTCCACTTCATCTTGTGCTCGACTTGGACTCATTCAGTTCAAAGTAACCAACAAAGTCCAGACTGTCCAAAATGTATCCCACAGTGATGGATGTGTGAAAGATGTCATTCCTTCCCATGTAACCTCTATTAGGTTTTTTACTTGCTCGAAATTGAGTTCTTACTGGACCTTTGTATTCCATACCCTTTCAGAAGCACTTAAAATCTATTTAACTCCATGCCCCCTGATAGCGGTGTTTAGAGTCCCAGGGGACTCCCTCTCGCTAAATCATAAAACTGCCGATATCATTGCTTTTACTACACTGTTAGCCAGACGCAGAATTTTGCTGCAGTGGAAATCCTCTCAACCGCCATTAGCCTCTCAGTGGCTATGTGATGTGATGTCATGTCATTTTTAAAACTTCAGAAAATTAAGCATTCCATGATGGAATCACAATCAAAATTCTTAGAAGAATGGCAGACATTTCTTTCCTATTTTAATAGCTTGCAGAAGCTCCCCTCTGATCTGAGTCAGATAATATGATGTTCCTAGTCCACCAAGTGTAATTTATTTATTTTTGTTACTGTATGTATTTGTATTTATGTTAGTGTGTTTGTCTAGGTGTTTTGCGGGGATTGGGGGGTGGGTGTTATGGGATGGGTAGCGGCGGAGGTTGGTAGGAGTGTCGGGGACTTTGTGGGGGGGGTTAAAATTATTTTTTTTTGTTGATATATTGCAAACACAGTATCTTTACTGTTATATTTCTGTCAAAACCTTTATAAATAAAAAAAATAGCTGTAATTCTTCATAAATAACATGTGTCTGCATGTGTAGTTGAGTGTGTTCCTTAGTGAATCAGCCCTACGCAGACACAGAGAGATAAACATGAGTTGAGGAGGGACAGTTCTGGATTAGTCTCACTGGAATCTGATTCAAGACAACCTGGATTAGTAGAGGGACAAGGGACGATGGAAGGATGAAAGCTCCTACTTACCCTGGCCTCTGCCCTGCAGGTGTAAACATGTGAAGTCTATGGGGGGGACATTGTTTGTGGATGGTGCTAATGGCGTATGGAGGGAGAGACAGAGAGATAACAGAACACTGCCATGAGCGGAGGTTCAAAACCAGCTTGAACAGGCCTCCAAAGGCACGCCCACACCTGGTTATCTAACCAATCATTAACTCAGCATTCAGGTTTACTTCACTCCATCACTATTCTGACTCCCTGTGGAACACTGTTAAGCACAAAGAAGCTACAGGGCGGGGCAGTTACCTTCCCATGGGCTGTGGGGGAGATGTGGGGAGCTCTGTGTGCTGGGGCAGCTGGCAGGGTGAGCGGTGGTATCCGTGGACTCAGTGTTGGCGTTCTGGTCCCACTGGCTGATGACATCAGTCTGCTCCATCTTCTCACAGGACTGGGTTTCTTGCCTGGATGGGACAGAAAACAAGCCTAATGTTCAATTTGAACTGCAGTAAGATGATGACCTCCGGTTTTGCTACAGCTATTTTTGGTAGAAAAACTAAACACATTGTGACTATTAATCAGCTGGCTTGGTCAACTACTGACAGTAAACAAGATGTTTGTTTATGTTTGCTTTATTTCAGCAGGATGGAGCCATAACTCAGCTGACCAGATTAGCCCTTCTGTAGCACGAGATGTTGGTGAAGGTCTTATGTCTCCAGTACTTACAGAAGAGCGTGTCTCTCAAACGGTCACCGAAACTGACTGGCATCACATTGCCTTTTAACTTTACCAGAACAGCCACCTTAACACCTTATTAGGGCTGACTTAGGTGTTGCTTACAATAACAAAAACACCAACAGAAGTTCAGATTAGCGTAAAATAACGATTAGCCTGTTTCTTTGAATGCCAGCCAGTAGCTTTCCCTGGGCAGGATGGAAATAAACTAGACAGCAAGCCTTGGTGCTAAAGCTGAAGAGGTAATTACAGTGTTTAGCAATACAGTTAAGTAGTTCCAACCTGGCAGTGTTGATATTGTTCTCAGCATCTACCAGTGCCGCAGAGGCCTCCAGGTCCATTCTAGAACTGTCCTCCAGGGCGGCGCCATGGTCACAATCCTGAACCTCCTAGGAAGAGAAAGGAACAAGGTAGCAACCATTAGACTGACCTGATTTCTTCCACAATAATACATATCAACTTTCGAAGAACTACACCTACATCAATTAGGACCGAAAGCCCAGCCCAACATGTTACAAAAGAAGATGCTTTTAGAGGATGTTTTCACAAGACATTGTACTTTCAAAAGCTTGAAAGGAGGCCTTTTTCTAGAAACAAGGAGGTGTGTAAATGTACATTTGTAGTGGGGAGGAGTACAACAGGGTTCGCTGTCATTCTTTGGGGGCCGGTATACATTTTTAAAAGAGGGTGACCCAATTTGCGGCGAGGGTACCACTGCCTGTGGACTGCAGCCAGCAGCCAGCTCTGTGTGACGGGATACCATGAGTGAAGAAACGAGCTGCCATTTTATCTAGGACTCGGCCGAAACCAAGGCCACTAGCAGGGAAAACTAAGATGGTGCCCAGGACCCGTGACTGCTGTCACAAGACACACGTTGGAGTGTGGATAAAAGAAAATCCACGTAAATTCCACACAGTCTCATCCTCATTCGATTTAGGCTAAATCTAATAGAGGTGAGGATGTCAGCGTGTATTTGGTGGTTATTTAGTGGGTGGTGTTGATGTTGTCAGGCAGGACTCTGTGCTCAGGGACAACAGAACTGTCTGTGTCTGCCTCTTCCCCCTCCCGCCACACTGACCTCCCAGGAGAAGACCAGCTTTGTTAAGTCCAAACAAAAGGCTACGCTGCTAGCAACCTTGTAATGAAGCTGTTATTCAGCTACAGCACTCAGTATACAGTAGTAAAACACCACTTGTGCTGACCGTCAGAGCCTGTGGAGGTGTGTGTGTGTGTGTGTGTGTGTGTGTGTGTGTACTGTACATGCACTGCTGCAGTGTTCAGAAGGGACTGTATTGTCTAAGTAAACTGTGGACCTGTGTGTGTATGTGTGTGTGTGTGTGTGTGGTTGTGTGTTTGTGTGCGCGCGTCAAAGTTTAAAGGACTTAATTACCATAGTTACTCAGGGTCACTATGGACAATTCATTGGCACTTTGACCTTCACACATCATCCCGAGATTGTATAACTGTTCTGCAACTGTTTCTATAGACACTATAGACTGATTTATTCAACGCTACAGTCAATTCATCTGTAAAGGGGCATCTCCCTCTGCTCAATATGGACTGGTGACAAGTCGCCATGGACAATAATCCCATTGGAAAATTCCACTGTACCTCGTACATCTCACAGTACCATCCTGTTGTGTACATGTTCACACAATGCTGGAGCCGTGGCACAACATGTTACCTGTACGTACAGTAAAACATGCAGTAACATCCGTACATGCAGTAACATCTGTCTCTTGTGCAGGTGACAATAAAACTGAAAAAGTCCTGTGTAGCTGACCTGTGGAGCAGTGGGGCTGGTCCCAGGGTGCTGATCTGCCTCTCTGGCTGACAGGGGGCTGCTCATGTGGCTCTCTTCTCCATGGTCCTGGCATGGCTTGGGCCCTGGTACTGGGCTCTCACTGGGCCCTGGCCTGAAGAACCAAACAAGTCATTAGCCACAATAAGCACTGCTGGCTATCGACTTTGTTAACATGACCTCTCTGAAGCCATCTTCCATCCGGCTCTGTCTGGACGAATGCTAATGTAAGTGACTGAGTACGATTCTGTGTGTTCTGTATGCGTGAGGGCATCAAATATCATGTCTGTGCATTTGTATGTATGTGTGGAGTGTGAGACTGAGTTAATATGTGTGTGAACAACAAACTTTAAATCGCCTTTTAAAAGCATGTCCATAAACAAATAGGAGACAAAAGTTATTTAACAACTCCGTAATGTGTGGAACTTTCACTAAACAATATATGGATGATGCAATCAAAACTTAAGTAGAGAAAGAGGTTTAACTGCTAAAAAATAAAATATCCCGTTAATATTTATTCAAGTTACTCTTTGAACATTTCAAATAATATGTTCCTCCTGAACGAAAATGGCTACAAGTCCATCTTAAAAAAATGAGAACATTGTGGAAAAGTTCATTTCTTCCATAATGTAATAAAAAATAGACATTTATATATTCTAGATACACTCTTGAGGATTATGGCTTACAGGTCATGGAAATCAAAAAGACCAGGGGCCTCATTTATAAACGTTGCGTAAGCACAAAAGAAGACGTACGCAGCTCTCTACGCAATAATTGGGATTTATAAAAAGCAAACTTGACGGGAAAATGTGCGGTCCTTCACGACAACTCTGACCCATGTGTACGCACAAAAACAGGTGAAATTCTGTTTTTGTAGATCTGTCTGAAAGTGCAGAGCGTTGTTTAAACGAAATCGAAATACTGCCTCTCATTAATAATATGAAGATGTCACAAAGCCATGCTTACAATTATCAGCCTGCAGTGAAAAACAAACAAAAATATAGCTGCGAGCAGCGATTGCGGGCCCAAGCCGCTGGCACCGCAACCCCGGTGCCTTTAAGCCGGTGGCACCGCAACCCCGGTGCCTTTAAGCCGGTGGCACCGCAACCCCGGTGCCTTTAAGCCGGTGGCACCGCAACCCCGGTGCCTTTAATTACCTTTTAAGAGCCACGTTCACTCATTCAAATAAAGAGC
>JACXGM010001774.1:0-51557 GCA_016801145.1 Umbra pygmaea | reverse complement strand
ATAGTATATAGGTACTGTATCACAAGTTAAAGTTCAAAGTGATGGTTCATGTTAAATGTGATGTAGGGAGACAATAAATAAAGCTTGGAGCGAGAAAGAAAACAATTTCTGTATCTTTTCCTCTCTTTGTACTTTTGTACTTTTACTTTTGATACTTTTGAGTACATTTTAACACCAGATAAATACTTTTGATACTTAAAGTAGCTCATCTTAAATGTACTTAAGACTTTTACTTAAGTAGTTTTCTTATGGGTGACTTTTACTTTTACTAAAGTCACTTTTAAGATCGATATCTGTACTTTTACTTAAGTATGGAATTCAAGTACTTTTTACACCACTGAGAAGTAGTGCGCCTGTGCAAAAAAGAACGAAATGAACGACTCATGTACCAGTACCGGGCAATGTACTAGTACGACATACTAGTACCGAGCAGTATACTGAATCATAGAAGTAATGCGCTTGCGCCAAAAAGAACGATATGAACGATTCAGATACTTGTACCGAGCAGTATACTGGATCATAGAAGTAATGTGCTTTCGCAAAAATGAACGATCCAGTATGAATCGTACGTACCGGTCTTTTAAAAGAATAGTTCAAAATGAATGAATCGTTTATGAATCGCCCATCACTAACATACAGCCTTGGTCACATTTATTTAAACGTGCAATATGTAATTTTTGGCCGCCAGGGGGCTCTCAATCAAAACCATGGATGTATTAATAACAGGATGGAACGATCTCACTCATTTCAACGGAGAGAGCTTGAAGCCCAATTAAACAACTTTTTAAAATGATAGCCGAGCATACTGCGCAGCCTCAGCTGAGCGTGATGACGTAGATGTGATGTGAGCAACGTCTCTGAAAGCGGTAATTTTTATGTTAGACGCGCCTGAAGAATCTGCTTCCATTTGCATAGACAGCATTCCCGAATCTTGCTCATGTAGAGACTTGAGACCATAGTAGAAATAGAGAGAAATATTTTGTTCCGATGGGCTTCTCCCTTGACTGTATGCCTCCATGTCCCACCGATTGTCTGCGAGCATCTACTGGAATATACGGTAATTTATCTACTGTGCGACAGGAAGTCACGTGGTTATGAGACAGGAACTAGCATACGTTTACAAAAACTGCTGATACGGGGCCATAACGTGAGGTACAAGGTATTGGAGGTTTTTATCCATAGTCCTGTTTCTTTGAAATAAACAATGGAGAATTAGAGTCTTTAAACGCTTCCGATTTCAATTTATTCGCTGTCAAAGTGACCCCTAAACTTATTGGAATGAATGGAATGCTAACGTGAGCTGATAGCCTGGTAGCATCTGAATCGCTACATTCAAACCTCGACTTCCGGATGAAAAGCTACCGCCTTGATCAAAACAATAGCAAAAGATGTACTTGGATGACGTCGGGAGGTTGCGTGGGATCATGGGTTTTGTTATCGTCGTCAATGACAACCTTCCAATCTATCATCTCCGGCAGAAAAAAAATTTCACTGACAAAGTAATATATTGTTAAAAAATTATAACTTTATTCACGTTATGTTTGGCGGCTCCCTGGATCTTATAACAACTAGAGTAGTCACAGGTTATATGACGCCATTTAAGGGCTACAAAATGAAACGTCCCGTGTCTTTGAATTATATTACTAATTTCTCTGGATTTGAAAGTTAGTGGAAACATTTAGGATAATGTAAGTACACAACTAAGAAATATATATAATATATGCATAGTGATGTTTGCTTTTAATGCAAAGTATGTATTTTGTCATTGTTTTGATTGATATTACATATTGTACCTTCAAAGGAAGGAAAATGCTGCAGCTGTGGTTGTTCAAAAATAGCCCAAAAAAACCGCAACCCGCGACCAATATATTTTCTACCGCCAAATTGATTTAAAAATCGCCCAGTTTGGGTAGAAAACCGCGGACATGGCAACACTGTGATAGGGATGTCACGAGAACCGATACTACCGAAACCTTCCGGTTCTAAAATGACAAAACACAGACGATGCCCATTTTTGAAAAGTACCGTAGGCACCGTTAGCAACGATGCCAGTGTTGGCAATACTGTAGCTAGCTAGCTATGTCAGGGGAGGATAACTGAAAATAGCAGGAAAAATCAAAAGCAAACAAAGGGCTTCGCCTCCAGTTGCTAGGTAGTCTGCTTCGTTCGGCGGATGATAATATACTTTTCTCCTTTTTACACTTGTAGGTGCACCGTTCCCGGAGGTAGTGCAATACCGAGTTGATGCGTGGAGCAGACGGAGCAAGCCCCGTTTTTCGAATCCTTGTTTGAAAAATCAATTTCATATATGCCCATTGGTTGGTTAGCATTATACTGCATCGGTCGAATCTCCATGGCTTTTCCCAACCGAAAAGCATTGTTTAGCAATTGCGAACTCGCTAGACAGATGCAGTTTCTGACCTCTTAATGAAAGCTGCCAATAGACTGGAGGAATTAGAACGCTGTGTGTGATTAACATTGCGACTGTGTTGAGAAGATGGGCCACTTTCTCCAAACTATGAAAAACCAGCCTCATCCGGAGCGATCAGAATAAAGTTATAACGACATCTCTTCCTAGATGCTTCCATAGTAATAAAAATGAACCGATATGAACAAACTGTTTGTCACTGTAGAGGATACTACGAACCAAATGCAATGTTGTGCATTAAAGTTGTGCTTTGAGCGGGCTAGAATTCAGACTCGAAACGAGGTGCTGCCAGTCCTGACTCTGTTTAGGTGTCGCGGTAGCGCTGCGAAACGCAAAGCGATTCATTCAGAGAATGAAGCAGTTGCTGCTTTGGTTGTAATATGTCAGGTGATTTTTCTGTACCAAAGCAACATTCGGAGCAGTGATTCAAACGGAATTGTAGTTATTGGTTTTAAGCACGTCTCGAAACTTCAGTGTCAAACTGCCATCATTACTTATAACCTCATCGCCGGTAGAATGTAGTTTCGAACGATGCAGCATACTGCTAACCAACCAATAGACAGAAGTTTTCCCCTTAAGACACAGCCCCTTCTCATTTGCATAATGAGGCAGAAATGCGTTCAGAAATGTAAATATGACAGGTAGGAATAAATACCATTGAATAAATAATTAGTGTAAAAAATACAAAGAATAAAACAGACAAATATTATAATATACACACAAACACACATATATATATATATATATATATATGTATATGTATATGTATATGTGTATATATATGTATATGTATATGTATATGTGTATATATATATATATATATATCCACAACACCTTCTTCCTGGCAAGATTCTTCCTACAAGCTGGCTTGTCCGAATGTACGTTTGCACACCTCTGTTTGTGGTGTGTGTGCAGAAAAGGCTTTTTCTGCATCACACTCCCGTACAGCTTCTTGTACAACGTGCGCGGAATTGTTGAACGATACACAATGACACCATCCGCAGCAAGATAATGTTGTAGGTCTTTGGAGGTGGTCTGTGGGCTGTTTTTGAGCATTCTCACCATCCTTCGCTTTTGCCTCCGATATATTACTTGGCCTGCCACTTCTGGCCTTAACATGAACTCTGCCTGTGGCCTTCCATTTCCTCACTATGTTCCTCACAGTGGACACTGATAGCCTAAATCTCTGCGATAGCTTTTTGTAGCCTTCCCCTAAACCATAATGGTCGACAATCTTTGATTTCAGGTCATTGGAGAGTTGTGTTGAGGCCCCCATGTTGCCACCCTTCAGAGGAGAGTCAAAAAGAAAACAACTTGCATTGGCCACCTTAAATAACTTTTCTCATGATTGGATGCACCCGCCTCATTTCACTACCAAAATATTACTGTGTCCTTCCATTATTTGATGGATCAAAATGAAATTGCTGATCCAAACACCCAATTATTTATAAATAAAATCATGGAAATTGTCAGGGGTGCTTAAACTTTTGCATACAACTTCATGCACTTTTACCACTTTCGAGCCTCTACTTAGTTCTGCTCTTCCAATTTCCTCCTCTTGCTTTACTAATAATCATGTAGTACAGTCCACACTAAAAATCTACATTCATATAAGTCATTTGGTTTCTTCCCAATTTCTGGCTTCCCCGATTTACCCCCAAACCAGGTCTGAGATTCTCTATTGACTTTTACGCCCAGATGGAAAGCAGTAATCTTTCAGGTCTATTCATTTAGTATGGGCTTCGACAAACACTCCACAAACAAAACTTAATCTTCCTGGGAGCAGGAAATGGGGGTTGAATTCAGTGAGGAGTGTTGAGGTGAGGCGCTACAGTTAGCCCACTTACCTGTGTCCATCTAGGACTTATACAGTTCAAGGTTCATAGTCTGGAGAAGTGAACTGTCTGAAATCTACCCTACTGTGGTTTGTTTGTAACAGATTTCATACCTCCCCTTGTCACCTTTTATCATGTTTATTCTATGCCCTAACTTGAGGGACTACTGGGACTCTCCATCTTCCAGGTCTTATCTAAAGTACTTCAAATTCAACTGCTCCTGTCCCAGATAGCAGTTTTGGTGTTCTGGAGGACTTACTGTCACCGGGCAGTGTTTGGTGGTAGGGCTGTACTGTTCAATAGAGGGGTGGAGGGCAGCTTGGTGGGAGGGATGGTCTGTTTAGTTGGGGGGGGGGATTGGGATGGGATTAGGTGTCTATAAATCATTATGTACATTTTAGTTTGTGACCTGTTTTTAAATTTTGACATTACTAATAGAATAGAATAAGCCAGAAATAAAAAGTGACAGTTTGTAATATTGCCTCATTCTTTGAATTTTATTTATATTCTTTGATTGTACAGCAAACAGTCATTTTGGTTACTGGTCAAATAGTTGTGGAAGGCACTGCAGTTTAGTTAACCTTTATTTTACCAGGAAAGTTGACTGAGAACAGAGTCTCATTTACAGAAACGGCCTGGGGAGAAGGGGGGGGGTGAATATGAATGAGCCAATTGAAAGCTGGGCATGATTAGGTTGTCATGATGTTAACGTCCCTAGTCTTACGAAGAGTGCCATGGAATCTTCAGTGTGTGGGTCACACTGCTAATGGATCCATTTCTATTTGCTTGTTAACCATAAAACAGATGGTTCAGAAAACTGCCAAAACACCCATAAAGTCAAGTGTTATCTAATTTAATATTTAACATTTCTGTGCAGCCCAATGATTGCTTTTGGGTTTTACAGCTGGTAAGAACTTAGCAAATTGTGTTTGTGTGACCATAGCTCTTGTCATTTCTACACTATCCGCTGGTGGTAGTGTTAACTGCTAAACCAGCATTAAAAGCCACAATTTTTTGCTTCAATGTCCTTTCCTGCATCTAAAAATCTTTAAAGTAAGATGTGACAGTAAAACACATCTGACCAAAACACCATTAAGTGTATCATTGCAATATTTCTGTTCTATACATTTAAATCAAACTAATAGTTTGATATGGAATAGGCTGAACAAAGGCTTAATTGTGATTATATCTCTAAAGTGGAAACAATAAATACAGAAGATATGAATCAGGACTCTAGACTTGCAAGGTGGCAGTCAATCCAAAACAATAACTTCATGCTTTTTCAAAAAAATTAAATAATACTGTGGTGCCGCCTGTGTTGTCACAGTCAACATAGGACAAATACAAAGACGAGTCCTGTAATCATGCATGCTGCTCCCTCTAAATAATAGGGACATATTGGCGGCCTTACATGAATTTGAACAGATACAGAGAATATGATATGTTCTGGGACCATGTAGTGTTCCTCAAGTGCATACAAGCATTTTGCAGAATTGTTTTGGTGCTGGTACTTTTAGGTGGTTTCATTCATTTCCAAAACATCCCAGGAATGGGTAGATACACATTTGCAACACAATTGCCATCAAGAAATACAAAATTCACAGAAGTATCTTGTAACTGAACATTGACATGTTAGTTTAATCCAAACTGGTTGCAATTGTGTACAATATATACTACTTCACAAGAACATGTGAAAGGCTATACCAGTCAGTGTTCAGCCTGTTATAATATAGGAAAATATCTAGACAACAGTATAATATTATAACAACATTGTGGACATGCAAAGATGCAGACAATGAAGTTGAGTCACTTTTAGTACCATTGGGTTACTCTAAAGTCACCATCTACAAACCATGTGACCTTTTATTCTAGACCTTTGGTTTAGTGTGACTTGAGTGCTACACATTCAATCATTTGTGGTCCTTCATTGTATTTATCTTTCCTTGGTTGTCCTGGGGATTTAGTTTCTTTTACATGTAAATGATACAAACCATGAGCGTTCATATTAAATAACTGGATAGAATGCCCTTACTTTCCATTGTTTTTAAACAATTATTAGATTTGAATCACATTGTTTTAAATATGCCTAAAATGTAAAATATCCTAAAAAATATACACCTTTCAGAGATTTCCCAAAATAGTGTTGTTCTTTTATGTGTCGTACTTAATGTTGATTTAATGTTGTAATTAATTATAAGATCAATTATATAAAAAAAGTCTAATGTTTAGCAAAATGTAACTATTGCCCCCAAACACTGTTCTAAAACTATAGCAACATTAACCCAATAAATATTTCTACACAGATTTAAAATCCTTAAATCACTGAATGGCTGAAAACGTTCTTGTACAGTTTGCGTTGTACAGTTGCATGTCAGTCCTAGAACCTTCAGCTCCACTCCTCCTGGCCACTCCCAAAATCACAGTCCTGTGTCTTGCTTTCCTGGGATTGGTTGCTTAAACACGCCATTTGATGGGAGGAATCTTCACTTGCGGGCAGTGTCATAATTGGCCACAAACCAATCACATGTCTCCTTCAAGGCTGTGAGTAAGAAGGTGGAAGTATAAGAAGGTTTATGTTTCAATCGGTCAGAAATGTAAAATATTTAAATGTGAAAATAATGCAGTTGGGTTTGATGGAACAGAGTTTAGTTATTAGGCACTGGCTGTTTGTTTTCCTGATGGTCTTAACTGTATTAAAACCAATACCAGATTTGTCTTTTATATGAACTACTACCAGAATGACCTCCCAGCGCTATGCTTTCACATTGCAGAATTACAGATGCGGGGAGGGGTTAAAATGGGAGGTTTTACCTTGTTTGAAGGGGGTAAAGGTGAAGTTGGGGAGGTATCGCAGTAACTTAGCGTTACTTGCTGTCTTCTTGAACTGACCATCTGCCTTAGTGGTGTCATACTGTTGTGTCTGGCTTTAAGGAATCAAACTGAAGGCCTAATGCTATTTACAGGTTTTTATATGTGCATTCTAATGAGTAAAGTTTCTGATTCAGCCCTTAGTTATGCATATGTAAATAAATCCCAGTTGCTTTCATTAACTTTCTGTTATATTGTGACTACATATTAGCCTCTCCTGAGGACCTGTGGATGTCAGATGTCTCAGTGGTGAAGGAGTCAGCCTTGTAGTCCGAAGGTTGCTGGTCTGTTTTCCGACTGTGCCAAATGTCATTGTGTCCTTGAGCAAAACACTTAAACCTAAGTTGCTCCAGGGGGATGTCACTGTAGTCGCTCTGGAGAAGAGCATCTGCTAAATTACTAAAATATAAACAAGTTGATGTCTCACAGCACAGTTGGATCCCTGAACTCCAGTAATTGTATTAATCCGCATACACATTCTCTGTCTAGGATTAGGGTACAATGTGTTTTTTTTTTTTTTTACAAAAATGTAAATATATATTTCTATGGATTACTGATTTGTTGCATCTAGCACACTGGTGTTTTGACAGTGGTGTCTATGATCACTCCTGTTCTGTGTTACCCATTTAAGATTTATTTTGTTCTGTAATGAAATATGTACCGGTACAAAATTCTGACGGTCAGCAGACTGAGCTACCATCCTGATTGTTTTCACTCCAACTCTGATTTAGCACACCTGATTCTAATAATTAGCTGGTTGATATACTGAATGAGGCAACGTTATGTGTGGTTGGAGTGAAAATCTACAGGGTGGTATCTCTCCAGGACCAGCGTTGATAAATCTACAGGGTGGTATCTCTCCAGGACCAGGGTTAATAAATCTACAGGGTGGTAGCTCTCCAGGACCAGGGTTGATAAATCTACAGGGTGGTAGCTCTCCAGGACCAGGGTTGGTGACCTCTGATCTACAGTGTGCGGAGCCTTTACTTCTCTTATTATGGATCCCTGAACTCACCAGAATCTAGTAGTCAAGGGCTTAGTAATGAGTTGGTACAATGTCTCAGGTGTGCCTGCTTTGGAGTCCAAACAAGCAGCCTGAAGGCGGATTCACAAATCATCTTGGAGCCTTAAATAACATGATACAATGTGCTGTTTATCCTCTCAAACAAGACCTATTAGTCGCTTTGTTAATGGCTTTTCATTTCGTCGAGCTAGGTAAATCGGATGTTTATTTGTTTATCCCTTAAAACCCATTTGTGAATGCTTACAGTTCATGAAGACTTTCCTACATTTACGACAACACAATTGTTTGCATGTAAGGTACATTTCAATAATACTTTTAAATAGATGTGGGTAGAAAACACATTTCTAGGCTGAATAAAGCATTTGCACTGTATAACGGACCAAGCGGCCAGCTGAAAGGATACAGTCACTTGACCTTTGAACCCCAGCGACTCAACAACTGCCTCTGCTGCTTCCTTGATGGAGACCTCTTCGTCCTCACCAACTAGAACCCAGAAGGCAAAGGACTGACTATACAATGTGAGATGCAAGGTTGTTGTGTGTGCGTGTGCGCGTGCGCGCGCGCTTACCAGACAGTATAATGGGGTCCACCTCATGGTACTCTCTCAGAACCCAGAGGAAGAGACGGGCCAGGTCTAACGAGTAGATGAACTGCCTTCTGGGGTTTCCTGAGCCCCATACCACTAACGGATTTCCCTCCTCTAAAACACAAACACCGTAAAGGCTTGTTAGAAGGAATGTGTGTATACATATTCATGTACGGAGAATTAGTCGTTCAAAGGCATTTTATCAAAAGAAATAACCGTTCACCTTAAAGTGTTGAAATCCATCCATCCATCTGATCTTTAAATTGTCATTAAATACATACATATGTTCTTTTCAGTGGAAGAAAAAAAGCCATGAAAACAACTGAATTCTTGATTATTCTATAAATACATTCCAAAATGGCCTGGACAATATTGAAACCCATTGTATCACCAGGTGTTTTCAATCATGTAATCACTCATTCAGCCAGTTTGAATGGAGTAAAGAAGTTAATAGTCTGGAGGTTAGAAAGAAGTTAATAGCAAGCATGGTCAATGTAAAGGCTACAACACCATTTTTAAAGAGCGCTGTTGTGTTATCAATGGTTTAAGGCCAATTGGACTGTAACCAACATCCCTGAACGTGGCTGAAAGAGGACAATTGACCCAAGAATGAAGAGAAGGATTGTTCGAATGGTGGAGAAAGAACCACAGACCTCTTTTAAACAGATCCAAGCTGATAATCAACCTCTGGCTGCAACAGTTTCAAGTCACACTATCCTTCGCTGTCTAAATGAAATTGGATTCCATGGTCGACCACCCAGTAAGACCCCAGGTCTAAGAGAGAAACACAATGAAATCAGAAGACCTTAAAAGGCAACCCAGTGTCAGAAGCCTGTCTCATGCCTACAGTATACTTAACGCACCTGACCGGGCGCCGAGCCAAGGGCGTGCACCCCTCTTTTTTTTCAGCAGCGTGTGCCAAAGCGGAAACCGGAAGCAAGGACGAGTTCAAGTGCACAGTAAACGATTCCTAATAACACAATTAATGGTTCATAATAAAACTGTAAATGGTTCATAACAACACAGTTGTTAGATAATCTCTCAAAGGTAATCTTGGCCACTGTTGACATTAACGTCAATGCTGCTAACAGTTCTGCCATCGTTTACCTTTTTCTTCTTCTTCTAGTCTGCGAAAATATCAAAGTTAGTACTCGGTAGCCTCTCCTCAGTTGCGACACCAGTGTTCAGGCAAAGACTGCAACTTGTGTCACAAGTATAAATGGTTACGGCGCACCCATGACCTGACTTTGGCGCGCGCCAGGTCAGGAATCTGTAGTATACTGTGCACTTCAGTCGTCCATCAAGACAATGACCCAAATCATACCTCAAAAAGCCCCCAAGATTGAATGAGAAGAGAGCATTGGACCATCCCCAAATAAACTTCTATGAGTCCTGATCTAAATCCCACCAAACATCTGTGGAAAGAGCCAAAACTCTGGGTAAAGGGTCCCATCAAACCTGAAAAAACTAGAGCGGTTTGCTGAAGAAGCATGGGCCAAAGTCAAGAAGTGTCGAAATCTCATTCAAAGCTGAACAGCCCATGATTGATCTTTTGATAGTAAATACTGTTGTCAATTTCTACTTTGTTTAGAGGATATTGTGAGGTTTTTTATGTGAAAGGTACCAATACATTGGGCCATGACTGTCTTAAAAAATTGATGATGATGCTGCTTCATTAATCATGTAGGTACATTTACGTTCAAGTTTCACATTAGCTTCAAGTTTGAGTTTTACACGTTGTGCCAAATAACGGGGACAATTCGCATGTCGTGGTTTTGATCATTTTAAAGCTGATAGTAAATGTCTACACAACCTTTAGAAGCAAAAAAGCCACAAAATATCCTATCCAATCACATGTAACACTGGGGAAAAGGTTTATTTCAGCATCTCTTTACAGCAAAACCACCACTGCCAAAAAGCTCATGTAAAACAGGTCTTATGAATCAAGCAAGTAGTGTAGGTAAGAGTACCGGTAGTTGCAGTTTTTCATATTTGCGACCCCATCAAACCATTATCCTCTGAAATATAGTATTGCAACTTTATCGTTTCATACTTGATTTTCCCTTAATGAAAATGTACAAAGCCTTACAAATGTGTTAGGATAATGTAAATATAACTCATATAATCATTCTAATTTCCTATTGCTGTATGATTGTTTTAGGATGCTATTTACTAGTAAGTGTTGTGTAGTTCTCTTACTCTGAGCGATGTAGGCTTTGTGTATGAGGCCTGGTAGAACATGTCCATCTTCAATGTTGAAGTTATCATGAGGCCCGAACACATTGGTTGGTATTACCGCTGTATAGCAACGCCCATACTGCTGGTGATAAGCCCTGAAAAACTCACACGTCAAGATAATACACAGATATAAAATAAAAAATAAAATGTGCATACTTTTTGGGACCATTAGAAAACAGAATATTTAATGTTGAAAACATATGTTCATTGAACGTAGGGAACCTGCGCCGTCTACTCCTACCCGTCCTAAAATTCTAGCGGCTAGCCAACCATGAGGCAAACTCACATCGACTTGGCTGCCCTTAAGCAGGGCAATAATCAAGTAATCAATCTCCATGAAAGACTTGTGTCGTCACTTGTTAATAGGAGACCTGAGGAATTCTGGTGCTGACAAGTAGAACTACAAACACACAGAGACAAAAAATATCCCTAGTTTAAAGGATTACAACCCAAACACACCTGTTGTGGACATCGATCATTCTCTTAGCATAGGAGTAGCCAAAATTAGACTGGTGAGGAGGGCCATTGTGGATCTGGTAAAAAAAAAAGAAACACTCAACTATATCATGTCTACAACCAACCAACCAACCAACCAACCCACCCACACATACCATGGTCTCATCAATGGGGTAGGAGGTGTTGTCAGGGAAGATGCATGTGGAGAGACAGGAAACCACTCTGACAGCGTCCACCTCATGTGCCGCCTGCAGGACGTTATCGTTGATATAGATATTGTTCCTCTGGAATAGACGCATAGATGAATCAAAATGTTGGTAAATAAACTAATTCCACACATGAACAAGGTTTAGTCTTAGTCGACCCCCATTGAAGTGTACAATAGGTTGAATTCAGGCCAGAGTTATGCATGTTTACATTTTCAAAGTATACAATGGTATACAGTGCCTATAGAAAAATATCTCATCCTGTCAAAATCCTTACATTTGTCACATTACACCATGGAAATTAAAATAAATTGAAACCAACTTTTTCCAATTCCAGCTTTATTTACACATTATAACATAAATAACATTTACAAAAATTCGGAACAATTATTATGATTTAGATTGTGAACAATAAATATATTTTTAGGGGGGTCCATGTGGCTTAGTGGGCTAATTTGCTGCCATGCAGGACAAACTAGGCCACGATAATCAGTGGTTCGAGCTTGACTATGGTTTCTCAGACTTTGCCCAGGCCTCCAGCACGAGGCAACGCAAATTGGCATATCGCTGCCAGGTATTTGGGATAGATAAATCAGATTATCAACCTTGCCATGTCGCATTGTGATTGTTAGTGCAACCTGAGGGAGGAAGTGGCCACTGGTCAACTGAGAGAGCATTGAGAAGCCACGGATGGAGAGAGCAAGCACCAGGTGAGAGAGTCAGCAGGTAGTCAAGACAAGTAGTCAGGTGTTTCACAAACAGTAGCTGTATTGCGCACATTGTTTGCAGTGGACCAAAAGTTATATTCCTCATTAAACTATGATTATATCTTGTCACCTTCATAGACATTTAAAAACCCATTTAGACTCCTCTTACATAGCAGTTAAAGAGTCAGTATTGTTAGTTTGCCAGTTTTTGAGCAGCCAATCTTTGTGGTGTTTTTATTTTAGGGAATGTAACAGTGATAAATTACATGCGCTTTGGACATTCCCTAATTGGGGCTGAGCCCCCCTAACTGTCCATTTCTAAAATCGCCCCTGCCATACACAGTGTTTCTTGATGATTTCCCTGAATTCCTATCTGGCCTAGTAGTCACGGCAGATAATATTATAATGTGGTGATTTTTAGCATTCATATGGAGATCTCAAATGACCCTCTCCAAAAGGCTTTTAGAGCAATAACTGACTCAGTGGTTTTTGTCCAACACACCTCAGAACCTACACATTGACATAGTCACACATTGGAACTTGTTTAGTCTCATGGAATAGATGATGTGGATCTCAGTGTTTTTCCTCATAATCCAGGAACTTCGGACCACCCTTTGATGACATTTACTGTCACATCAGTTACTCCAATTGGAACCCAACCGGGGACTTTTAAGAGCTGCAATATAAATTATCTGACAATCCAAAGGATCTTGGATGCATTTCCTGACTCAATCTATCATACAAATTGTCAGAGTTGACACATTTGTGAACGATCTAACTGAAGATTTACACCTAACCCTGTGTAACACCCTAGATGAAGTTGCACTGCTAAAAACAAAACATAACCGCAACAAGAAACTTGCTCCCTGGTATACAGAAAACAGGATAACCCTAAAGCTAGCCTCCAGAAGACTGCAGCTGAAATGGCATTCTACCAAGTTGGAAGTATTTAGACTAACTTGAAATGGCAGTACTCTGCATTACCAAAATGCACTCACATCTGCTCAAACAACCTATTTCTTCAACCTAATTACTGTAAGGAGAACAAAAATGATCCAAAATTTATTTTTGATACAGTTACAAAGTTAAAGGGACAATCCAGCCATCAAACACCTCAATATCGTTTTCCAGGTTGTTTTAACAATATCCTAGTAAAAAAAACACATTTTCAATGTGTTCTGCACTTCCTAAGTAGTCCTCAGTAAGTTTTTAGATGACGAGTGAATATTACTAAATATAAACAAGGGAGGTGATCAAAAAACTCATCCATGAATAGGCATACTGTGGTACAGTGGGTGACAGTATATGCACCTTTTAAGAGTGGGACAATGAAACGTTTTTGCTTTCAACCATCTCCTGCCAAGAAGATGATTACATTTGATTGTTAGATAATTGAGGTTCGACACTCAAGTGAAAAGAAATGTTTTTGAAAAAACAGCCAGGCCAGTTTTTGGAGGTCCAAATAATCACAGGTAACGAGCTGATTTACTATCTACTTGGCTGGGGTTAGCCGTTATTAGCTCCAATGTAGCATCTTGAAATTTTGTGAATACTTGGAGGAACGAACGTAAAATAATAAAAATGCCTAACAGAATAATGCTAACTCTGTTCTATTTAAGGCCGGGTGGTTATATAATTTTTGGTGCAATTGTTTGGAAATAACAAATAAAAGATGAGTTAGAGCAATTGTTGAGTGGCTAACTAGTATGTTTTTATGGGGTTTCATTCCAGCTAGCCCAAGGCCTATCTGGAGTGGAGATAGCCTCATTAGCTTCAATGTAGCTGTCGGTGATTGTGTAAATACTTGGAGGAATGAACATACAATTAAAAATAATCTTTTACAGATTATGGGTAAATCTGTACCTAATGAAGGGTTGTAGGATTTAGAGCTCTGGGACGATATTGTGACTTGACGTAAATGTTTCAAATTGCGGTGTATAATTTCTAGCTAGTAGCCAAGGTATTTACGCTAAATTAGAGTCCACCGAAATGACTCGCAGTGCACAGGAGCAAAATTGGCATTACAGAATCAACCAAACTGGACTGTTTTCGGAAAAAAAACGCAGGAACAGCACTATGAACAACAGTATATCAAGTTAATCAGTCTCTAGGGTATCATTTTTAAATACTATATTTAAAATGTTTGATTTAATATGGAATTGTCCTTTAACTAAAAAGCAGAATCCTGCAAATTAGGTTGGACTACATTTTGGCAGTAATGATTTCATGATCTTTTTTCATGAAAATATCATTACCATTAGAAAAACAAATCACAGAATCCTAATTTCCCCTAAACTCACCTGTCCTGAGATTGCACTGAACAGTCAGGATCTTGGATTAGGAAGGACACACATTTTTTTATCCTGTATCCCTTGAAACATTCACTAAAATAGTAAAGGCTTCAAAGCCTTCCAGCTGTCAACTGGACCCCAACTGGATCCAACTAAACGACTGAAGAAGTTTCTCCCTGTGCTTGGCCCGCATATGCTGAGAATAATCAATTGCTCCCTAGTCTCTGGGTGTGTTAGTCTGGGTAAACCCAGCCCAATCTGACAGCGATTTGATTTTGCCTTGCAGCTCAGGCTGGAAACCTGTACATTATTTCTATCCTGATTCTGTTTCAATTTTGCGGGTACCAATCCCAAACTGGCTTATCCAACTGGCTTATCCACATATGCCCATTGATCACGCCTCTTGTGCAGTAGAATATACAGAGCAGACTCCCCAGACTAATGTTCAATCTTAAAAGATTCAGCTGGGTCTGGTGATAGCCAGAATATGGGTGTGTACCAAACTCCCTAAAATTGGCTTTAGTGAAGCCGGTTTAAAAAAAACTTGACCCAGAAAGACTAAATAACTACCGGCCTCTTTCGAATCTACCATTTCTCTCAAAAATATTAGAAAAAGTGGTCGCCCAGCAACTCGGTGCATTTCTAAAGACCCCTTATCATAGTACTGAGACTGCACTTGTGAAGGTGATAAACGACCTCCAAATTTCATCTGGCCAAGGCTGTGCTTCGGTTCTTGTGCTTCTGGACCATAGTGCTGCCTTCGATACCGTTGAACAAAATATTCTTCTAGACAGATTGGAAACCTAGCTTGGGCGACATGGGCATGTTCTGGAATGGATCTGTGGATGGTCTGTCCTCAAAATAAATCTAATGTCTAATGCTTTGGTGTTCCTCAAGGTATTGTTTTGGGACTGCTACTGTTCTCGCTATATAAACTTCCTCTTGGTGATGTCATCCAGAAAAATACTGTCAACTTCCACTGCTATGCTGATGATACACAGATGTACATTTCATCTGGAAGCCTGTGTTTTGGGTATAAATAATTGGATGACCGAAAATGCTCTCCTTTCTGGCTACCCAGACAAGGTCTTAAAAAAACTTCAGTTAGTGCTTAACATGGCAGCCAGAATTCTGACTAGAACCAGAAAATATTTACATATTACCCCAATGCTAGTCTCTCTACACCAGCTGCCCATTAAGGCTAGGGCAGATTTCAAAGTTTTACTGTTAACCTACAAAGCACTACACAGACATTCCCCTACTTAGCTGTCTGATTTGGTGCTGCCATACATATCTTCATGTACGTTACATTCACAAGATGCCGACCTCCTTACTGTTCCTAGAATTTGTAAACAGCTGAAGGAAGGGCTTTCTCATATAGAGCTCCAATTCTGTGGAATGTTCTGCCAACCCATGTGAGAGATGCAGACTCAGTCTCAACATTTAAGTCTATGCTAAAGACTCATCTCTTCATTAAGTTCTATGATATAGTGTAGTCTGGCCCAGGGGGCTAAAAGAGTACGGCGGCACTGATGATGAACCACCCATGCTCCCCTCTCTCCACTGGGATACCCTCGCTCTAACGCCACTCAGGGCCCGAGTCACTGGCCTGCTCATGTTGCCCCAAGATACCCCACATTTGTGGGATGGGAGGAGAACACTGTGTGGACTATACTCTACCCTCTCAGGTTGGTGTGGTCTTGGCAATGTGGGTGGGTCTGAATCATGCCTGATTGCTCCTGCCTGAGGTTCTCTTTGTGCAGGACCACGTCTCTAGTCCCCCATATCTCAGCCCAAGATGTTATGCTGCAATAGTTTGTGCTGGGGCATTAGGGTCATTCTGTACTTTCTCAGTCCCTACTTAAGTCTCTTTGATATGTGATGAGGGACGACCATGATTGATATTTCCTTTACTCTTTCTAATTGTTTTATAGGTTACTGTTAAGATATGAACTCCCTTTACCTGATCAATTTTGTCTTAAGTAGGGACTTCGCAACACTTGTGAAATCCGAGTTATTCAGAAAAGTACTTTCACTCAAGTAAATATCCACCTCTGCTAAATCCACCTGTTGTGGCTTTAAATCACTGCGTGGGAGTTGTCAGTTTTGCTCCCTCAAAACTTGCAACATTGTGGCATTGTGCTGTGTGATGAAACGCCACATTTTAGAGTGGCCTTTTATTGTGGCCAGTCTAAGGCACACCTGTGCAATAATCATGCTGTCTAATCAGCATCTTGATAATCCATTCACCTCACAGGTGTAAATTATCTCAACAAAGGAGAAGTGCTAAAAATGTAGACAAATTTTTTAACAATATTTGAGAGAAATAGGCCTTTTGTGTACATAGAAAAAGGCTTAGATCTTTGAGTTCAGCTCATGATAAATGGGGGCAAAAACAAAAGTGTTTCATAAATCTTTTTGTTCAGTGTATATCAAATAGTAATTTAGATATTATAATGATAATACACTATTCTGTTGGTTACACTACTTCCAAATGTTACAGTACAAATCCAACAACCTTTTTGTGTAAAGGCTTTTTTCCTCATAAAAATGGGTTAATGGATTAGTCATGTTCCATCACCCCTTTACATGCATGTGAACTTGCACTCCACTTTCCCATTCATTTAAAACATTAAACACTTTAGCCATCTTTTCTGCAACATGATATACTTGTTTTTACATTCCAAACCAGGGTAAAGAATCCCACGATTCAGGAAATGAGGTTTGAGGTAAATTACCATGGTAGTGGTAACAGCCATACAGAAATGACCAGAATCCACAAATGCTTATCCTCAATGCTGCCCATTTGTTTGTAGAATTGACAAAAAAACCTGATCTGACCGTTCAGAGACAAGTCACATAGCCAGATATCAGTTTAAGTTCCGATTTAGAATAACCTATACATTAGGTCTGAAATGTGGCTTGTGTCGCCAGCTAATGAGGGTTTGCCTGTTCAGAATGCAGAAAACAAATCTGATTGGAATCTGGTCTAATGAACCAGATAATCTACAGATGATTTTGTATGTTTTTCAAAGATCCATATATAAAAGATACCCCTCTGAAACTTGCTTCTCTTACCAAAAAGTCAAGGTTGGCCCTCATGTTCTTAAAGAGCCCTCCCACCATGGCTGCCAGGTGGATTACATGGGTGGGCCGGTGCCTCTGAAACATTGCCCTCGTCTCAGCCATGTCTCTGAGAAAACACACACACTTTTTATTTACAAAGAAACTCACCAGAGAATGCTGGTACAACAAAACACCCAGGCAAAGCAGTAGAGGGGTTGTTGACTCAGCTGTGTGTGTGTGTGGTGGGGGGGACATGGTTTGTGTGTCATTTTAGGTAGCTAAAGTCATGTATACAAAAATCAGAAAAATTGAACCTCATGGGGACATTTCAATTTATGGCTCTAGGGTTAGGTTTAGGGAAAAACTTACTATTGGGCATAGTCTTCAATACTTTTAGGCATTACTATTAACTTATTGGTTATGCATTACTGCAAGGTTAAGGCATTAAAGTTAGATTACTGAGGTGAAGGTTAGGGAATGGTTAAGTTAAAGGTTAGAGAAAAGGTTTGGGTTAGGGCTAAGGAATAGGGATAATGGATTTGTAGGGCAGGATTAGTTAGAAATTCCCCACAGAGATACAAAAACAAAGTGTGTGTGTGTGTGTGTGTGTGTGTGTGTGTGTGTGTGTGTGTAGCTCTCACAAGAGGTTAGCATCCTTAGAGGAGATGAAGATCCACTCTTCTCCCTCCCTGGCCCCTCCCTCTTTTCTGACCACATGTTCTATGGCTCTGCCCACCAGACCCCTCCCACCGGTCACCAACACCCGGATCGGACCACTCTGTTCCTGCCTACTGTCTCCCATCTGCAAAAAGAGACACAAAGAAACAAGGATGAAATATTACACATATGAAGGTCAGTGTATGGCCTCTAAAAGCTACAAAGTTAATTGACAGAAAGGGGCGAGCAAATTACTACCCCTAAAATCACTGATCATTTCAGAAAAATCCCCAAATCAATGAAACAGGCACAAACAGAACTCCACAGACTTAAAGGCTGTATATGTTATTCATATGAATCCTTCCAGCATTAGTCACTGGCCACTTCTTTAGGTACACCTTGCTAGTACCGGGCTGGACCCCCTTTTGCCTTCAGAACTGCCTTGATTCTTTGTGGCTAGATTCAACAAGGGGCTGGAAACATTCCTCAAGAGATCTGTCAAAATGAACATTATTGCATCATGCATTTGCTGCAGATTCGTCAGCTGCGCTGTGACTGTGGAGGCCATTTCAGTACAGTGAACTCATTGTCATGTTCAAGAAACCAGTTTGAGACAATGTGAACTTTGTGACATTATCCTGCTGGAAGGAGACATTACAAAATGGACACTGTGGTCATAAAGAGATGGACATGGTCAGCAACAAAACTCACCCTTAAAGGGGAATTCCGGGCGATTTCAAAACGTAGCTCTGTTGTTTGCATATCAGAAGTGCTGTCCGTAGCATTAATAACTCAAACAATCTGTATTGCCAAAACACTGTTTACATTTTGCTGCCAAAAGACAACCATTACGCATTTACAGGGCAAGTTAAAAAGCGTGCTTTGACCCACTAAACATGTTCAAGATGTCATTACTAGTCCATATCGATTTGCACTGATTCCTTATAATAAACACAGCGAGTTTGAACAAATAGGTTTGTGTACATACCTTAGTTTATTTCCCATTTTCCAGTGAAGTCCACACTAGTCGATTGTCGAAGTCATACAATTCAATATTCCAAAACTTATTTTTTCCACAAAAAAAACTATTTGCCGTGGTTATATCCATAAACTACTTTGATCGGGTGTAAACTGACACTTGCATTTACAGCTCCCAAGAGTTCAAGAGTTATCATGCATGAGCAGAGGTAACTAAGCAACACTGTTGAGGAAGCGGTGTCAGATTACCTGGCCGACTTGCTACATTATTTGGACATAACCACCGCAAATAGTTTTTTTGGGGGAAAAAATACGTTTTGGAATATTGAATTTATTGACTTCGACAATCGACTAGTGTGGACTTCACTGGAAAATGGGAAATAAACTGAGGTATGTACACGAACTTATTTGTTCAAACTCGCTGTGTTTATTATAAGGAATCAGTGCAAATCGATATGGACTAGTAATGACATTTTGAACATGTTTGTGGCTCAAAGCACGCTTTTTAACTTGCCCCGTAAATGCGTAATGGTTGTCTATTGGCAGCAAAATGTAAACAGGGTTTTGGCAATACAGATTGTTTGAGTTATTAACGCTACAGACAGCACTTCTGATATGCAAACAACAGAGCTACGTTTTAAAATCGCCCGGAATTCTCCTTTAAGAAAAATTTATTTTTTAAGTATACTTATTTATATACTAATTAAACTAAGTTAGCCCACTTTTTAGTTTATTTAGTACACTTTAAATTATACTTAGTGTATTTTGAGTATACATTTGAATTACTGTATGTATTGTTGTGTATGGAACATTTAGAAAGGTGTACTTCATAAACTTAAAGTGCACTACACAGGTTACTAATTAAAAAGTATACTTAAAATAAACTAAAAGTATACTTTAAAAAGTGTTCTAAATAAATGAAAAAGTGGGCCAATTTATTTTACTTAATATATAAGTATACTTACAAAAATAAACTTGAAGTATACTTTATTTCGTAAAGGCAGGTAGGTGGTGGTATTTAAACAATGCTCAATTGGAACTAAGGGGTCCAAAGTGTGCCATGATAATATCCTTACACACCACCAGCCTGAACTGTTGATACAAGGCAGGATGAATTTCATGATGTTTTTGCAAAATTGTGACCCTACTATCTAAATGTCGCAACAGAAATCAAGACTCATCAGACCAAGCAATGTTTTTCCAAGCTTCTGTTGTCCAAATTTGATTGGCCCATGCAAATTGTAGCCTCACTTTCCTGTTCTGCTGTTGCCCATTCATTTGTTCAGAGATGCTCTCTTGCATACCTTGGTTGTATCAAGTGGTTATTTGAGTTACTGTTGCCTTTCTCTCAGCTCGAACTAGTCTATCCATTCTTCTCTGACCTCTGCCATCAACAAGGCATTTTCACCCAGAGAACTGCCGCTCATGGACATTTTCTCTTTTTCGGACCATTCTCTGTAAAGCCTAGAGATGGTTGTGCAGGAAAATCCCAGTAGATCAGTACTATCTGAAATATTTAAACCGACCATCTGGCACAAACAATCATGCCACGTTAAAGTCACTTAAATCCCCTTTCTTACCCATTCTGATGTTTGGTTTAAACTTTAGTAGATCATCTTGACCGTGTCTATATGCCTGAATGCATTGACTCGCTGCCACTTGATTGGCTGATTGTGTTATCCGAGCAGTTAAACAGGTGTACCTAATGAAGTGGCCAGTGAGTGTATATTATAATGCAATAATCCTAGTTATTGAGGCTTTAACTGAGTACTAACTGGAGGCTGAAATCATACTGTAGGTAATGCAAAAACACATTTGTAACTCTGGTTCAAACCCTAGATACTGATTGTCTGAAAGGCACAATCACGTTTGGTGTATGTACGGCCAATATACTCTGTTATGCATCATGCCTATTAACAGCATCTGTCTGTAGGGGGACTGGCTACCTAAATATGCCTGGTGGTATACACTCACCTAAAGGATTATTAGGAACACCCATTCAATTTCTCCTTAATGCAATGATCTACTCAACCAATCACATGGCAGTTGCTTCAATGGATTTAGGGGTTTGGTCCTGGTCAAGACAATCTCCTGAACTCCAAACTGAGTGTCAGAATGGGAAAGAAAGGTGATTTAAGCAATTTTGAGTGGTGCGTGGTTGTTGGTGCCAGACGGGCCAGTCTGACTATTTCACAATCTGCTCAGTTACTGGGATTTTCACGCACAAATATTTCTAGGAAAAACATCCAGTATACGGCAGTCCTGTGGGCGAAAACGCCTTGTTGATGCTAGAAGTCAGAGGAGAATGGGCCGACTGCTTCAAACTGATAGAAGGGCAACTTTGACTGAAATAACCACTCGTTACAATCAAGGTAGGCAGCAAAGCATTTGTGAAGCCACAACACGCACAACCTTGAGGCGGGTGGGCTACAACAGCAGAAGACCCCACCGGGTACCACTCATCTCCACTACAAATAGGAAAAAGTGGCTACAATTTGCAAGAGCACACCAAAATTGGACAGTTGAAGACTGGAAAAATGTTGCCTGGTCTGACGAGTCTAGATTTCTGTTGAGACATTCAGATGGTAGAGTCAGAATTTGGCGTAAACAGAATGAGAACATGGATCCATCATGCCTTAATACCACTGTGCAGGCTGGTGGTGGTGGTGTAATGGTTTGCGGGATGTTTTCTTGGCACACTTTAGGCCCCTTAGTGCCAATTGGGCATCGTTTAAATGCCACGGCTTACCTGAGCTTTGTTTCTGACCATGTCCATCCATTTATGGCCACCATGTACCCATCCTCTGACAGCTACTTCCAGCAGGATAATGCACCATGTCACAAAGCTCAAATCATTTCAAATTGGTTTCTTGAACATGACAATGAGTTCACTGTACTAAAATGGCCCCCGCAGTCACCAGATCTCAACCCAATAGAGCATCTTTGGGATGTGGTGGAACGGGAGCTTCGTGCCCTGGATGTGCATCCCACAAATCTTCATCAACTGCAAGATGCTATCCTATCAATATGGGCCAACATTTCTAAAAAATGCTTTCAGCACCTTGTTGAATCAATGCCACGTAGAATTAAGGCAGTTCTGAAGGCGAAAGGGGGTCAAACACAGTATTAGTATGGTGTTCCTAATAATCCTTTAGGTGAGTGTATATGCCTACACTCTTAAAAATAAAGGTTCTTCAATGTTTCTGTGTTGGGGTATATGGTTCCTTGAAGAACCTTTACCATCTAAAGAACCTTTCCATTGCACAAAAGGTTCTTTGTAGCGCCAAAAGGTACTTTAGATTATAAAATGGTTCTTCACCATCAACCTCATGTGACCTTACATTTTTTGAGTAAATTTGTGTTTCCCATACATTGATTTATTTGTGGTGGCGTGCCACAACCTCTGCACTGACCGCTATAAATAGATTTGTGCTTCCTATGTTAATTAGACTGCAAAATATATTTAAACTTATATTAGTAACATAAAATGCAACATGTTTAGTATTGGGCAGTTATGCATTATTTTCACATTTCTTAATGGCACTAAGAAAAAATAGGTTCTTCAAGGAACCTTTCAGTGAAAGGTTCTTTGGGGAACCAAAAAAGGTTATTCTATGGCATCGCTGTGAAACCCCCTTTTTGGTTCTTCCTGGCACCTTTATTTTTAAGAGTGTATGCTGAACCAGAGCAAGCACTCTGTACTTAAACATTACTGTCATGTGTGTTATGTCATAAATCCATGTACTGTCAAACGTAATCATGTGGAATATTTGCTCAATACTGTTCTGTCAAACTTGCATATGGGCCAGAGGCAGGGGTGGACTGGGACCAAAAATCGGCCCTGGCATTTTGGCCCAGACCGGCCCACCACAAGATCACAAATACCACCTGTCCTTGCGCTCCCCTGAATATGTATACCAACTCCTACTCCTTAAAACTACTAACGCCATGTAATGAGTATGCAAGAATCAGTGAGAATTCACACAATAAATACAGTATTTTTAAAAAGTGGTGTTGAGTAAATTGTAAACTTAACCAATCAAAAAGCATGCAGGTGAACTCCTTAGATCAATCCTTAAAAAAGATCAGGAGAGGACATTTTGTCTGTGTGTGTGCGACAGAGAGAGAAAGAGAGATAGAGACAGAGAAGGATGGTAAAAGATGTATCAGTGATTGATAAAAGTAGCAGTTTATAAACTGACATGAGAAAGGATCATCCGATGATCACTGTTTTCCAAACAAAATGGTGTTGAATACATTTTAAAATCAGAAAGGTATAGGCTAAAGACAAACTTGAAATTGACACCTGTGATTTAGAACAATTAATACCAAGGAGTTAAGCTCTTCCCTGAGACAGGCAGTTAAACCTAGAGTTCTCATGAAAATTGCGTTAAACATATTATTTAGAACAGGGGTGTATTCACTGTCCGACAGGAGGGTGAGTTTTCATGAAGATTGCTTTGAACAATTGTTATTAAGAATATTTTGATTAACACAAAAGCTCTAGTATATACTAGATTCAAATTTTTCTCAACAACTGTCGGGACAGACGGAATGTAGCTGATGTCAAGCCATTTGGCAAGACCTGTGCGCACGTGCATCAACCCTGAAAGAAAGGATTCTCCAGCATCTTTAAATGATTCCACATCAAGCCATAATGTGTCAATGGCCAGGTTGGTTTGAAAAACCTGCGGAGGCAACATTAGTGTGTTCGAGGTGCGGGCGGCGCCGGCGTGTGTGACGTGAGCTGAAGGTATTGGGGGTGTCTCTTGGCTTTACCACTGTAAAGTTGACTTGTCTCTTGGCTTTTTTACATGGAGGTCAGATGTGTTCTCCCACCTTGATATCTGTGAAATGCCCTAAATGTGTTGCTCTGAATGTGATGATCATCATTCTCAAAATCAGACTGATGATTTACACAAATTTCATACTCACTTCATATTCCAAATAAATTTGTCTTTGAGATTTCTTTGTTTTCTCTACAAACTGTTTCACTAAGGAGAAGAAAATTGTTGTAGTAAATAGCCCCAAGCAGGAATGTCACTAGAGATTTATGGATAAATAAATGGGGGCTAAGTCTCTACTAGGGGGGTCTAGGGACATGCTCCCCCATGAGTTTTTTAATGGTACCAAAATATTTGCTTTCCCTCTCCATCAGCCTCACTTTTGCATGACCCTTCAAGGTAAGTCCAAACATTTGATAAAATAAACATTAAGTGAGTGAAACCCTGAAGCTTACTTCAGTCTTGCTAAATTGGTTAGATGCTTTATTGGTGGAAAGCGTAATAATAACAAAAATTATGTTTGATGTGTAACCCTCTTAACCCTTCCACTGCCCTCTGGTCATATTGACCCACCGCCTTTCACAGGGGTTGTCACGAGACCGATGGAGCTTGCGGTGGACATTTTATCGAAACACACAGCGAGTGGTCCAGAACACACAAGTCTTGTGACTGGGTTGTGAAAGCACCCTAGGACACGCTCACATGTTTGGTAAGATGTGTGTCTTTGTATTATAAACAAAATAATTGGCATCCACATTCGCCCCTGAATTAGCAGAGTGCTGTTGTTGTAGACAAACAGGGCTCGGTCATCCAACCGTGGTGCTCATCATCTGTCCAAGCACAGCCCATCTAAATCAAAAACGGCTGACTCACCCGACCACCACTCAGCTATCTGACCAGGCAGCAAATTACGACGTGGCTATCCAACCAAAGAACACACAGTCAAAAGACTCAGCTATCCACCCAGGGTTCAGAATGTACCGTATATACATGCAGAGCAACACACATCCACAGTTCCACTGCTCACAACCCCTGTCTGTATTATGTATTCCCAGGAATTGAGGAGTTACAAACACGACATAGCAGAGAGGCTTGTATGCAAAGGAGGTTTCCTGGACGATGTCCTTGTTGTTTGCTCAGTAAAACTGTGTCCTGTTTTAAACCATGATACATATCTGTGTACCACAAATGAAAGTCTTCACTTGTTTCAGTGTATTACAAACGGAATAAACACGTTGAATTTTAAAGCCCTGTGTTTGACTATTTCCCTACTTACACAAGGAGTCTTACTTCTTTTTTTTTCAATGTGTATTTATGTGTATCACACAAGGCATATCAGATCATCAGGCACCCTCTGCCCATTTATAAAAGATCAGACCCTTGTCTGGAAAATGTACATAGCAATTGTGTCTCAGTTTTTATTTACTATGTGATTCAATGAGCTTGAAAGTATCACACATAGCATCACACATACGCTTGAAAGTATTTTAGCTTTTTGAGAAAACATTTGTTCAATACATAAACATTGTTCTGGTCCTCACAAGGGCCCTAGTTGAAAGCATTTGGGCACAGAAACACTCTCAGAGACAGTCCACATGCTAGAGTTTATTGTATCCAACACACACACACACACACACAAACACCATACAGAGATCACACTGTATTTATAAACAAAATAATTGGCATCCGCATTCCCCCCTGAATTAGCAAAGTGCTGTTGGTGTAGGCAAGCAGGGCTCGGTCGTCCAACCACAGCCCATTTCAATCAAAAACGGAGTCACCCGACCACCACTCAGCTATCCGACCAGGGGAATTGACCCCTGTTATTGAAGCAAAGTGTGCTGCCCTTGCTGAATACAAGCACTCACTGGGTGAGAAGACCCTTCAAGCACTTAGATCAGCTATGAGCAAAGTACAGCAGACAGCAAGAAAATGTCCCAACGAGCACTGGCAGGAGCTCAGTCACGACATTTAGAATGCAGCAGCAAAAGGCACATCAGAGGCATGTACCTGGGCATCGAGGAAACCTCTCGGACCAACTCTGAGAAAAACAGCACTTCTAAAAAACAGCTGCGGAAAGCTGATCACTGACAAATCCAAGCAGATGGAGAGATGGGTGGAACACTATTCAGAACTCCCTCCTGAGAATTGTGGGCAAACTGTATGCCAGAGTGCTGATAATGCCTCTCCAACAGCTGGCAGAAGGCATCTACCCCTAGTTCCAATATGGCTTTCGAGCAGAACGTTCTACAGTGGACATGATCTTCTCCCTTCAACCAACTACAGGAGAAGTGCAGGGAACAGCAGAAGCCCCTCTATGTCACCTTTACAGACTTAAGCAAGGCCTTCAACCTGGTTAGCCGGAACGGGCCCTTCAACATCTTCCTGACGATCGGGTGCCCCCCTGAAGCTTCAGAGCATGATCAGATATTTCCACGACGGTATGAAGGCAACCGTCCAGTACGACATCAGCATGTCCAAACCATTTGACATCAAACGTGTCGTGAAGCAAGTCTGCGTCCTTGCTCAAACCGTCTTCAGGATCCTCTTCTCCCTTCTTCTGAAAAATGCTTTTGAGGATTCAACCCAAGGGGTGTACATGCACACACGATCAGATAGGAGACTCTACAACATTGTAAGACTCAGAGAAAATACCAAGGTGCATGAGATCATCATTAGAGATGTGCTCTTTGCCGATGATGTAGCAGTCACCTCTCACTCTGAGCAAGACCTACAGTGTCTGATGGACAGATTCTCCCAGGCTCCCATGCCTGCATATACTTTGGTCTAACTGTCAGCCTGAAGAAGACCAACATGCTGGGCCAAAATGTGGACACACCACCTACCATCACCATCGACAACTACAAACTCGAAGTGGTCCAACATTTTACCTAACTTGGTTGTACCTTCAGCCTGGATAACCCTTCCTTAGATGTCGAAATCAACAAATGCATAGGCAAGGCCGCAACAACCCTAGGACAACTGACCACTCGCTTCTGGGAGAACCCCAAGCTGACAACTAAAATCAAAATGGCAGTGTACAAAGCCTGCATAGTCAGCAGCCTCTTGTGAATCCTGGACAACATATACCAAGCAAACGCAGAAGCTGAACAGTTACTACATGCAATGGAAGAAGGACAGTCCATGTGTAGCAGGTGTAGGAAATACATCTGCAAAGGCTGCTAGCTTGCCTGCTGCCCCGCTTGTGCGCATTGGGGCCTTGGTGAATAATGCTAAACAACTCGGAGTGGGGCGCTGCGAAAGGCTGCGCGCAAACCTGCCCCTGGGTTTACTGAACATGGGTCACTTTGACCCAGAGGACACGGTGTATACATGGAATTTGAGGACAACGGAAAGGTGAAATTGCAAATCACATGCAAATCATTTAGTTTATACATGAGCATGTTAGGCCTAATATGTCATCAAAACAGCCCAATTCTAAGTGAAAGCTTAAACAACCTCCACTTGCTACCTTGTTTATCACTAACCTCCATCAGACCAGCTCCCTCAGCCCTATCAGCCTGCAGCATCTTTCCGTCATTCTTGACTGTTTTGACAAGTTATTATGTTATTACGCAGCAATATACATCTGGTTATTTATTATTATAACCTTCTTTTTCTTCTTCTTACTTTATTTTTTGGCAGCTTATCAACAACGACAGTTTCCACAATATCGATTCCATTCCAGCTGCAGCATATTCGTCCTAGTGCCATGCAGTGTGCTAGTGGATTTGTAATTGATTGGTCCACTACTTAATTTTTGTAATTATTTTTAATTAAAAAAATATTTCCCCATTTTCCTCCCTTCCCAATTCTCACTAACTCTGCCTTGTCGGCAGCTCCACAACTCCTTGGACAGATGTGGGATGGTGAGGGGCACTCACATGGTTGATCCAACTACATGTCACCGAGCCAGACAATTATTTTAGAATTGCTCATCCAAGACTGAAGCCAGATCAAGTGTTGGATGATTACACTCCCCTACTATACTTCCGCTACCCTAATTTACAGGTGCCCGATCTGCACTTATAGAGTCGATAGAGATCAACGTGGCAAGTTAGAAGTCAATTTGCATTGCCTCATGATGGAGTTCCAGGCAAAGTCGGAGAAGCCATGGTCAGGCTCGATCCACTGACTATCATTATGTAACTTGTCCTACAATGCAGTGACTTAGTAGTAGTAGTGGTATTAGCAGTAGTAGTAGTTGTAGTAGTATTAATGGTGGTAGTAGTAGTAACTGGAAGGAGTGGCTGGAGTAACTAGGTCTAGTGGGTGGAGTAACTGGGTGGAGTGCTCGGAGGGGTGAATTAGCTTGGTGGAGTGGTGGAGTAAATGGGTGGAGTGGGCAGAGTAACTGTGTGAAGTAACTGGGTGGTGTGGTTGGAGTGGGGGGAGTAACTGGGTGGGGTGTGTGGAATTACTGGGTAGTCGATGGAGTAACTGGGTGGAGTGCTTGGAGTGGGTGGATTAGCTGGGTAGAGTGGGTAGAGTAACTTGGTGGAGTGGGCGGTGTAAATGTTTGGAGTGTTTGGAGTGTGTGGAGTAACTGGGTAGAGTAGAGGGAGTGGGTGAAGTAATTGGGTGGAGTGGGCAGAGAACTGGTGGAGTGAGTGGAGTTACTGGGTAGAGTGAGTGGGGTAACTGGGTGGAGTGGGTGTAGTTACTGGGGTGAGTGAGTGGGGTAACTGGGTGGAGTGGGCGGAGTACCTGGTTGGGGTGGGTGGCATAAATGGGTGGAGTGGGAGGAGTAACTGAATGTAATGGGTAAAGTATCTGGGTGGAGTGGGGAGAGTAACTGGGTGGAGTGAATGGAGTGGGTGGATTAGCTGGGTAGATTGGGTGATGTAATTTGGTGGAGTGAGCGGTGTAACTGGGTGGAGTGCTTGGGGTTGGTGGAGTAGCTTGGTTGAGTGGTTGGAGTGGGTAAAGTAACTAGTTGGAGTAGGTGAGTAGCTGGGTCGAGTGGGCATAGTAACTGGGTGGAGTGGGTGGACTATCCGGGTGGAGTAACAGGGTGGAGCATGTGGAGTAAGTGGGTGGAGTGGACGGAGTACCTGGGTGGAGTGGTTGGGGAGGGTGGAGTAGCTGGGTGGATTAACTGGGTGGAGTAGGCACAGTAACTGGGTGGAGTGCTTGTAGTGGTTGTAGTAGCTTGGTTGAGTGGGTGGAGTGGTTGTAGTAGGTGGAGTAACGGGATGAAGTGTTTGGTGTGGATGGAGTAGCTGGGTGGAGTGGGTGGATTAATTGGGTGGAGTGGGTGGAGCAATGGGGTGGAGTGGGTGAAGAAACTGGGTAGAGTGGGTGGAGTACCTGGGTGGATTGCTTGGTGGGGGTGGAGTAACTGGGTGGATTGGGCGGAGTAACTGGTTAGAGTGGGTGGAGTAACTGGTTTGAGTGTTTGTTGTAAATTGGTGGATTGGGTGGAGTAACTGGGTGGATTGGGCAGAATGGGTGGAGTAACTGTGTGGTGTAGGTGTAGTAGCTGGACTAACTGGGTGGAGTGGAGTCAATGGTAGAGTGAGTGGAGGAACTGAGCATGTTTTGAGATGATGGAGTAACTGGGTGGAGTGAATGATGAAGTGGCTGGGTAGAGTTAGTGGGTGGAGGGTGTTGGTGGTTGGGTGGGTGGGCTGAGTGGGTGTGTGGAGTGTGTTAGGTATTAGTAGTAATAATATTAGTAGTGGAATTAACTGGTAGTAGTATTAGTAGTAGTAGCAGTATTAATGGTATTAGTAATAGTAATTACCCAGTATTAACAGTAGTTAATTAACTGTAGTATCAGTATTAGTAGCGGTATTAGCGATAGTAGTAGTAGTAGCGGTATTAGCAGTAGTGGTAGTAGTAGTGGTAGTAGTAGTAGTCCTGTAATAGTCCCTTGAAATAAATAAAAGGTTTCCTTTGAAACACACCATTGTGAAATAAAATAAAACATTTATTTTTTTGGACTGTGTTTATACATTTATATTTGAATAGTTATATATTTGTGTAATTTATTTATTTCGGGATTAATTTCATAGCCATATTTATTTATTTATTTATTAAATATTGACTTAAATGGCTTTCCATATGAAACTACTGTCATTGCTCTGAAATCATATAGCGACCCCTGCTGGTGAACTGTGTTGTATTTTTTAGTTCTTGATTCTTTCATGAGCACGCGCAGTGGGTGTTTAATGGGATTATACCAACACTAGCGATGGAACAATAAGGAATACAAACGCAATCATAAAATGGCCCCCACAGTCACCAGATCTCAACCCAATAGAGAATCTTTGGGATGTGGTGGAACGGGAGCTTCGTGCCCTGGATGTGCATCCCATAAATCTCCAACTGCAAGATGCTATCCTATCAATATGGGCCAACATTTCTAAAGAATGCTTTCAACACCTTGTTGAATCAATGCCATGTAGAATTAAGGCAGTTCTGAAGACGAAAGAGGGTCAAACACAGTATTAGTATGGTGTTCCTAATAATCCTTTAGGTGAGTGTATACACATCCAAGGACAATAAGAAGGTAGAATACAATGATCCATTATTCAAGGGTTCTGTAATGACAGATTAAATTCCATTATTAACAAAGGGAATCCAAGTCGAGAACTGAGACGGAACAAACAGAAATGTCCACATATACTCCCTGAATGGAAGTAGTGCCCTCATTCAAATTACCAAATTCCATGTCAAAGATGGAATTAAGCCCAAAACAAAGTACAACATTTACATTTTTGGAGAGTAAAGAGAAAAGTAGACTTGATGTGTTGTCTAAATTCAGGTTTCTACTCTTCCAATAAGCCAATAGACTACAATCAAAGTACAATAAAAGTTGAAAACAGTTATGTTTGACGGGGTTAATTTGACTGTCAACCATGTTGATTCAGAAGCTGCCAAATCACCAAGAAGATTGCTTTGCAAAGTGAGACAAGGAACACTGTTATATCTATTAGAAGCAGTTCGGGCGGTAACAGTACACCGGCATGTAACCCTACCCTACGGTACAGGGTGCTATTCCCGGGTTTGCACATGAATTCGAATACATGGAACATTAAATTATAAATAAATGGCTAGCAACTGTATTTTTAATACTTCTTCAAAAAATGTGATTAATATAAATACAGTCGTATGCAAAGGTTTAGGCACCCCTGACAATTTCTATGATTTTCGTTTATAAATATTTAGATCAGCAATTTCATTTGGATCCTTTAAATAACTGAAGGACACAGTCATTTCAGTAGTAAAAATTGGGTTTTTGGATGAACAGAAAATGTGCAATATGCATCAAAACAAAATTAGACAGGGCACCCCAACAGAAATATCACAACACTATTTAGTTGAGCCTCCTCTAACAGCCTCTAGACGCTTCCTATAGCCTGTAATGAGTGTCTGGAATATAGATGAAGGTATTTTGGACCATTCCTCCTTGCAAAACATCTCCGGTTCAGTTAGGTTTGTTGGATGTGGAGCATGGATAGCCCACTTCAAATAAGCCCAAACATTTTCATTGATATTTATGTCTGGGGACTGGGATGGCTATTCCAGAACACTGTACTCCAGAACATTGTTCCTCTGCATAACTTCCAGAGTAGATTTTGAGCAGTGTTTTGGGTAGTACAAAATGAAGCTGGCATGTCCAAATGTGCGTCTGCATACCTCAAGTGACTCTGTTTGTGGCGTGTGTGCAGAAAAGGCTTCTTCCACATCACTCTCCCGTACAGCTTCTTTGTACAAAGTGTGCTGAATTGTTGAACGATGCACAGTGACACCATCTGCAGCAAGATGATGTTGTAGGTCTTTGGAGGTGGTCTGTGGGCTGTTTTTGATTGTTTTCACCATCCTTCGCCTTTGCCTCTCTAATATATTACTTGGCCTGCCACTTCTGGCCTTAACAAGAACTGTGCCTGTGGTCTTCCATTTCCTCACTATGTTCCTCACAGTGGATACTGACAGCTTAAATCTCTGCAATCAGTTTTTGTAGCCTTAGTTTTTAGCTTTAGCTGCTAGCGTACAGTATGCTCTAGAGCGTAGGGGGACTGGGGAGGGTGTAAAATGCCTTGAAGGCCAGATCAAAGGACCCGGCGAGCCTCATCTGGCCCGCAGGCTGTAGTTTGCCCACCCCTGCCCTAAACCATAGTGTTGAGCAATCTTTGTTTTCAGGTCATCTGAGAGTTGTTTTGATGCCCCCATGTTGCCACTCTTCAGAGGAGTCAACGAGAACAACAACTTGCAACTGGTCACCTTAAATACCTTTTCTCATGATTGGATGCACCTGTCTATGAAGTTCAAGGCTTAATGAGCTTACCAAACCACGTATTCAAATCAACAAAATGACAAGGGTGCCCAAATTTATGCACATGTCTAATTTCATTTTGATGCATATTGCACATTTTTCTGTTAATCCAATGAACCTCAATTCACTACCAAAATATAACTGTGTCCTTCAGTTATTTGACAGATCAAAATGAAATTGCTGATCCAAACACCCAATTATTTACAAATGAAAATCATGGAAATTGTCGGGTGCCTAAACTCTTGCATACGACTGTAGTCTGTTTAAATTGTGTTCCTTTATATCAATCTATTGATTCAAAGTTTGCTTGTCCCTCTTTCACTGATCACTGGAGTCATATTGTGCACAGGTTACATCATGCTACACACTAGAGGTGTGAATCTTTACTGATCTCCCGATATAATTCGATTACGATTATCATGTCAGCGATTCGATTTGATTCGATATCTCGATGGATGCATCACGATGTGTCAAATACATTTTTCTATTAAAACCCTATAGGATATTTGACAGTTTGAAATCACTGTATAGTTCAATATATTACAGTTTTCTATGGTCATGTTTTCATCCAAAAAAGCAAGTAGTAAGCTAAGACATAAACAATCATTTTCATTTAAAAATGTCTGAACACAGCGCACACGCACGCTTTTCAAGCTTCAACCATCCGTAAAATAACTCTCATCCGTGTCTCGAGTCTATCATAGGTCTAGATGAAATGGGTTAGGCTACTGAGAATGTTACTTTTCATTTGAATGTTTATGCTGTGGCTGGAAAATTAAGGAGGAACATCATTGGTTATAATCGATTATGGTCGGCTACTGCATCGATGCAGCATTGTCCATGTCCGCATCGCGATACATCGATTATTTGAATAATTTCAACACCTCTACTACACACACATTAAGTATTACCCTAATACACTAATGACAACAGTATAACGTTCAGTATGTATCAAAAACCAGAGTAAATAGACAACTGACACTTAACATTGAGTGACAGTATTTATAAAATAAGTAGAGAACAACAGGCTTGTCTTAAATACCGTACACTATAAAGCCATGTCAGCTGACCATCAAACCCAGTGGCGGGCCGTACATTTTACACCTAGGCCTTCACTATCTTCCCGAAATTAAAACGCATTTTAATAACCTCACAATACATTCTAGGGCTATAGGTTATTGTCAGTCGGCATATAATGCACCCCATATTCATAGTGAAGATACGTTTATTACACTAGATAAATGTTATTTAACACGAGGCTCAACACCTATATATTATTCTGTTAAGGTTTTTGAATGATTTATTATAATCCGTACACAATTATAGCTGTACTATCACTGTAATCTATTAAACAAAATAGAAATAGGCTACATCGTATTTCCTTAAAGTTATATTTATTAATGTTAGTAGGCCTATGTCAGAACTCAGAAATACCATTACTTTGTTCGCCCAGAAGTTTTGCAAACCGACATTTGTCTTTCCTCCCTGAAGGTAGCTTTCAGAGGCTAGGTCCGGGGCGTTGCTCATGCCGTTTTATACAGTTATAGTATGCAACGAATAGCCTAATAACTTGCATCCTTAATTCATTCCTGTACATAATGTGCACATTTCCTTGAGGATTCTAATTTTTTTTAACTATAATTTTACAAATATTAGGCTACATGAAAATAGCAATGAAAAAACAATATCGCATTTCGTCATTTGAACTCTACTGGACAACTGCTGAGGAAAATAGTTTATTCAATAGCTAAAGCGTGGCTCCGTCTTTGGAATGATTGTGCATTTTAGGAGGATTTAAATCGCGTTTCTTTTTTAAATAGCAATAAAAGACAGTTTTACAGCTTTATAAGCATGGTCTCTGAATGACGAAGTAGACTGTCGTTATCATCAATATGAAATATGCATAGAGCTGAACATTTCCATTGAAACATTTATGTGAATCAGATTTACAACTATGGCCATCTATGGCTAATCTGTAAAGTGTTGCACAGCATAATGCTCTTAAATGTGGAGGAAGTATCTGCTTGGAGTATCGGGCCTTTTTCACAAGTACAAGTACGAGTACTTATGCCCAGTATCGATCGGTATTGGCTCATCCCTAGTAGTGATGGGAAGTTCGATTATTTTTACTTAATCGTATCTTTGAATCTCGTTCATTCAAATGAACGAATAATTTTGAAATGAACGAAAATAACCAGTATACTGATCCATACCGTATGTACTTGATCATAGAAATAAGCCTTCGCAAAAAAGAAAGAAATAACGAAATTAATACACCATATAATGGATCATAGAATTTATGCACCTGCGCAAATCCAAAAACATTTAAGATAATGAACTAATCTCATACGAGGTCTGGTAGAACGTTTTACATTTGAGGCAATAAAATAAGTGTAGCTGTCAAGTGTGTCTTTCACTTCCATCCCGCAGCCTGAAAGATTTGTTCATTTGAGGCAGTGCGCATAGGCAAAATGTCACACCCTACCATATAATCAATTCATTATAACAAAGACGTTCAGTGGCCAAGCAGTAATATGGATACATACGTGTGTAGTAAACCCATTATTTTAAATAGTCAGCGTCATATGACTTCGTAAGAATAACAATTAACATAAAGCTTAAAATATTTATTTTGTACATAATCCTGTAATAGGATCAACAGATCCATATGTAAGATATGATAAAGGTGAATTTGTCAAATTATTAATTTGTTCGGACTAGTTAAGTCAGTCTACAGTGATGAGCAAACATGTGCAAATCCAATAACTACATCGTATTGAATAATAGAGTAATGTGCCTGCCCCAAAATTAACGATATGAACGACCCAGGTACTAGTACCGAACAGTATACTGGATCATAGAAGTAGTGCGCCTGTGCGAAATAAAACGAAATGAACGACTCATGTACCAGTACCGGGCAATGTACTAGTACGACATACTAGTACCGAGCAGTATACTGAATCATAGAAGTAATGCGCCTGCGCCAAAAAGAACGATATGAACGACTCATGTACCAGTACCGGGCAATGTACTAGTACGACATACTAGTACCGAGCAGTATACTGAATCATATGCACTTGCACCAAAAAGAACGATATGAACGATGCAGATACTAGTTGTCAATAGAAAGCAATATGCTGCGGAAAATCTACCGGAACCGGCAAAATGTGGATGCGGTGCGGCGTGTGTCGCAAGAGTTGAAAAGCTGGATTCACACCAGACATGGCAAAAAATCCCCGTACGGCATCGTAATACAGACACACGTGTACACTGCATTCAACATCGTAATCAATCTTCCGCATATACGAGATGGTAGGCAACATTGCATACAACTGTCCACCTCCAGCAAGGCGACTGACAGGAGCTGTTTTCAGTTTAGTATTCATTGAAAATTATTTACTGAGCTGTCAAAGCTTGTCTGGCAATCTCACACCCATAGATGAAAGCGACATATTAGCTCTTTCTGGGAGGTAAATCAACTTTTGGTTCTGGCACCGTTAGGGCTGGGCATCGTTCAAAATCTTTTGATCCGGTGCCAATTTCGAATTTTTTCGATACCATATTTTTTAAAATCCATTTCAACATCAACAGAATAAAGTAAACCCAAAACCTTTAATTTCCACCTTAATTGTTTATCAGTAAAGCACAAAACATAACAATATAATTTTTCATTCTTTTTACTGACAATAACAGTAAAAAAGGTTATCCAGGCTAAAATATGCTATATTGGTAAAGAACTCCCTTTATATCGATAGCTTGCTCACCTCCACCATGGAACCACCACTTTCAAAAAAGCTAGCAAACCTTAAACAATAGCCGCTTTCTGACCAAGTAGTTAAAGGAACGTAGTTATAAGAACAGTCCAGTTCTAAACAGTTCTATTAGCTACTCTCCCCCAAAACTGGTTTTGCTATTTGCATTCGCACTGGTCAAGTGGCCATGGGAACTGGTAGGAGGGATAAGGGAGTGACGAAAGGACCCCAACGGTCTTTATAGCGTTGTCACTTGACTTTAGCGTAGGGCCACATACAACATCATTTCACAGCGGAGTGTTTTTGTAACACTGGGTGTATGATTGGAGATTTATGCGGATGATCTGGTTGCTTTCAGCTCAAGTAGTACTGGGTTCCTTCAGCGGCTTCCTGTTCATTTGTTTGTATAAATTACAAGGCTAAAAAAATAACATCCAATACAATTAAAAAAGAGTGTTGTTTTGATATGTCCTAATAACTGAGTTCGAACCGCGGTGTTTAAAAACTAGGCTGGAGTAATAGAAATTGAGTAGCTACTTAACAGAGAAACACAAAAAACGAAGGCTCCAGCATAGTATTATATGCAACAGACAAACGAAGCGACCGGCGTAATTTATAACCCCTGTGGCTGCTCTGTGGCACTGATCTTATATTTCCTAGGAAATGTTCCCTCTTGCTGCCAATGTGAAGGGATTGACACATTCTGGTATGGTCTTCCTATTCCTAACATCAGGGTGGACACGCGCAGAGGCTAATGTGAAGGGGGAAATAGACAGAGCTAACTAGAGCAACCGACTAGCAGCACAAGCTTACATACATAGAGTAGTCAACGTTACGGGGGAAATAATTGAGTTCCGATTGTCGATCAAATTGAGCGCAACAATGGCAGTATTAAACATGTGTTCAGTTTAAGTAGTGAAATTACACTTGTCTGTCAAGTATTTCCAAAATTTGTAACCTTACCGTTACGTCGGAAAAACAAAGATGCTGCCTGGTCAAATAGTAACGTTATAAACAGTATATGACTGCAAGTATCTTCAGAAATCCTCTGCGTGGTGGTGGTGTCTCTTTCACATGACATGTTTTAAGTTGCGTTAGACAGCCAATCGCGGGTGACTTTGTCATTACACGCAAGTATGCTAAATTATTATTGGCTCAAAGACGCTTTTGGAACCGAAAATTGGCACCGAAAGATAAATACTTTTTCGATACTCGATAGTATCGAAGTATTTCGGTCGGTGCCATAAAAGTATCGATGTTTGGTGCCCAGCCCTAGGCACCGTACGGCAAAGCACCACACAAGTTGGATTATTTCAACTCTTGTGACACACCCGCCGCACCACATCCACATTTTGCCGGTTCCGGTAGATTTGCCGCAGCGGTGCGCATTGCTTCCTATTGAAATGAATGGACTTCCGCCGCAATGCAACCAGTTTGCCGGATCTGGTGTGAATCCAGCTTATTGAGAGTCGATCCTGCCCAGTCCTATATTCACCACCAAAGCTACTTCTTCCCCTCCATCTGCCATTCTGCTAAAAGTAAATCTAACAATCTAACAATTGAAAGTTTAAAGAAATCGGAGACGGGTGTAAGCTAGTTCTTGTTCAGATGGCAAACTTTTTTTACATTTTTTTTATTGAACTTTATTGAACTGCCACTCCTATGACCCTATCAGCAACAGAAACTATGCTGACGTAAGGCTAGTTTTGCAGAAACGCTTTAGTCTGTTAAAGAACACACCCAACATGGTAATGTCGAAATCTGATTGGTTAAAAATATGACAATCAACAACATGGTCCTGATGGGCTTCAATAACAGACGGTATTCACTCTGATTTCTGAATGCCCCAGTCTACCCGGAGACAACACAAATGAAAAAATCTTATTGGATAAAAGCTTTCATTTATATGAGCTGCGCTAAAAGCAAGGCAGCTGAAAAGAGCGTACTGTAGCAATAAAATTACCGTATAGACTAATTGAAATGAACTTTGTAAAATATATATAGTATTAATGAAAAAATATATTAAAGTACAAAAATACATTTCTGATTCTGACTATCTTTGGGCCTGCAGAGAAGGCCTTGCAGGCCCTGACGGCCCACCACTGATCATACCCATATGAGCTTGTTGGACATCCCATTCCAAAACCAGGGATATTAATATGGGGAGTCTTTGTATAGAGTAGCATTACAATGACTTCACTGAAACTAAGAGGCCTAGCACAAAACTGGAAAAACAACCCCACACCATTATACCTCCTACACTACACTGTAAAAAGGATTTTCCACATACCTTTGGCTATATAGTGTCTCAAAATTTAACCATGGTGTTTGGGAAAACTCCATAAACATCTGTTATTAAATAATGTGTTGATTGAGAAGGTTAATAAGACTAAACTGCTTATTGTAACAAGATATTGCAAGATGACAAGATAAAATCTTGAACGAGGGTCTGTACATGATTTGGTGTTGCTAAGTTGTCTTTACATTGTGTCAAACACAACTAACCCTAGTTAGATTTTATAGAAGGTGATGAAATGAATGGAATGTGTTGTGGTTTCAGCTGTCTGACTTGAGGATTATTCGTTTTGGATCATTCTGAATTAGTGCATTTGACGATTATATTATTATTGAATAGTATCTTACTTTTTGCTAGGATGTCCGGATATCCAGCATTTTATTTTTTACTCGCACATTAATACACAAAGCGCAGAGGAGCCGGTGTCATTGTCCTATAACATTGGCTCAATAGATAGAAATATTGACAAGTCATAACACCATAAAACCTTGCGGCAAAACCGGAAAGCATCTGTGTCATACCAATTTACATTTCTCAGAGACGATATTTAAAGGCACTTTAAATAAGGTGTTTTTGTAGACTTATAAAGATAAGCTGTATTCTGCTAGCAATACTTACGAATATGTCATAGGTTAGGTATAATGAGAAAACCTTTAAAATAAAAGCCAGAAGGTCACTGCATACCAATGTATAACTCCGTAATTAGGATAGTTAAAGTGAGCTCTAAACAAAGGCAGGTTTATGATGTTTTAAGCATATACAAAGAGTGAGTTATATGGAAAAAAAAGTATATAAAAAAATGTTTTAAGAACATTCGTTATATGTACATTATACATGCCCTACTTGCCGATGCAGATTGCTCTATAACAACAAAACTATGGCTTGTGCTGTGAGACATGCTGTGGATAAACGCTCACTAGGGTGTGTTTTATCCCGAAATAGTCTCATATTGTTTTGTTGTTACAGAGCAATCTGCGTAGAGTGCAGCAGATTAGTAAAAAAAATTCACTTTGGTATACAAGCATGAAATTTGGCACAGATACTCTCTAAGGGCCACTATTTTGGAAAAAGGTGTTGGCCACTCAAAAATGCTATATTGCGGCCATTTTTCAACACGGCCGTCATTGCTATTCCATGCTTATTATATTCAAACCGTGATCCAAGCATACAATTTGATAAAATACTCTCTAAAAGGACATGTAAATGGAAAAAGATGCTTGTCCCTCAAATATTCAAAATGGCCACCATTTTTAAAGATGGCCACCGTTCCTGTCGAATATTAATTATTTCAATTGTACACACATTCTGATGCACACATGCATGTTAGCAAAAAGAAGGAGACCAATGGCATGTTGGCATACAAAGATGCGGCTATCAGCTTCCTCATGGAAACATTTGTCTAGACGATCGAGACAGGTTTCAGATGTACTCAAGACATTGGGTCCCTCGGTTACAACAACTATGTTTGGCACAGTCATTTGAGCAATCTGGTCAGCCAGAAAGTGGAAGAGGTCTGTTTTGCCTCAGGAAATCGTGCCAATTTGATGGAACTTTATTTTTGTTTGTCACTTTGCGTCGACCTCCCTGGCCTCGTTTAGATCTTGTTTGCATTTTGAGGCTTGATGGATTTTAGTGGTGGGGGAAAAAAAAGATTCTGTTCAGTATCACGATATTTTGCACACGCAAGTATATAATTAGATACCAAAGCGCAAAGTACTGCAATATTTAATTATTAAATTATCTGTTTTCCTTTCGGGTTTTCTCCATTGTTTTCTCATTTGCATATTACACCCACAAGGTGGCGCTTGTTGCGCTGCTTTGTTGTCGTGCATTCAACAGCAAATTCAACTGAAAATGGCTTCACCGTTACAACGGGTTGTACACAACTCAGTCTTCTTTCAAATTTGAAAGTGTGGGTAAATTTCGGTTTGGAATGCCAATATTCACAAATGGATTTTGGTTGATGACCTTGCAGCCAAACGGACTGGACTAGCAGTACACATTTGTTTATTTTTCTCAATTTCAGTGAAGTTCTAAATTACTCTTATTTATATGACTACTCTCAGGTTCGTGTTACTCTATTGTATTAACCTATTGACGCCTAAAATGCCTGTTAAAAACGCCTATAAAAACCAATGTTATTCTAGGATAAATATCCTTATCTCCTGATGGTTTCTTGAAAAAATACTAAGAATTGATAACGTATACCAAAACCTATGCCTCTGTAGCACATAGAAACATTAAATCCAATTAATTTTAAAGGTAAGAATCAAAGGTTTTATTATGCTATTTATTCATTATGCCAGTGGTGTATTACGATGTATTATGCTAGTTATTCATTATGCCAGTATTGTATTTATATATTAACATTATTGTATGTATTATTATCATAATTATCAACAATCATCACCATAAATATATTACTATTTATTATGCTATTTATTCATATGTTCGTTGTACCGATTAGTTTCCGTCACCAACATGTCCCAAAGTTCATTGGTAAAAATATAATATAATAAACCACCTCCCTTCAAACTCATCACTATCTTCCAACTCAATGCCCTCGCTGTCAAAATCCTCCTCTGTCGTAGCCATTTTCAAAAACAAATGCACGTGTATGTCTGATTGATTGATGTGATTGAAATGACGGTGCATTTGGGTGGTTACGTCATCTATAAAAAACTCCACATGAAACATCTCATGCGTATTTGAATCAATAACAGTGCATTCTTTGCTGCACGCATCATGAAAAGGTTGAAAAATACAAAATGCTGCATCGTGCAGCAGCCGGCAGAAGGTTCTGAGTTGCGCAATGCAGTAACCCGTGGGAGACGTAATGTTTCGCCGCGCAGCATCCGTCACAAATGTGTTAAAATAATTTTAAGTTATGTGCTTGGAGCTCACCATTCAGATGAGAGGTATCCTATTCAGAGAATAATTACCGGTACGTCTTGTCCTGTAATAAGGTACTGTGTCCTGAATGTTCAAGGACAACATTTTGGCACTTCCCTCCTAAGTTTTTGCACTTCAGTTAATGCGTAGAAGATTATGTTCACAGCATTAAATGTGACATTGCATTCTTATTTTCCTCATTTTTTGTAATGCCTTTGAATAATATGGGGGACATGAATTGCAATATATCACAGGATCGAATCGCAATACTTGCTGTATCGCAATATGTTAAGAATCGCAATAATATTGAATTGTGGCCCAAATATCGCAATACTATCGAATCGTCACATTTTTGCCAATTCCCACCCCTAATGGATTGTACACATCAAACACAATGCGTGCTCTTGTACTTCATGTCATAAGCATATATACTGGGTAAAACATCCAGTGCTGCATAGTCCTCAAATGTCTTCAATCTTATTTGTGGTAGTGTATGGATTAATGCTGAACCAGCTATGATGATGACTTCAGTGTCTGGTTCTTTTTCTGGGGATGTGACAGAGGTTTCAAGGATGGAGGCCAGCTGCAATTTCTGGCAAGCATAAAGATTTTCACCATCACTCAGTGCAGCGGGGTAGGGCTGATTCTCATCTTGGAAGAACTCCTGCAGGTCACATTCTCTGCTCTGACAGGAGATAAAGAGTTTGGAGAATAGTTTGCAATCCTCCTTCACGAACTTCTACTTTGATGACTCAACAGTAGCGGTTTCTTGGCTGCAGAAGTCGACTCTATTTCTCTTGATTGGATCAAAGAAAGTGGTTGGGTTCTCTTGCAGACCTTGTGCAAAGTCCTGGGCTTTTGTCTGTCCCTTTTTAACGTGTGTCTGTAGGGGTTCAGCAGAGCTGTAATTCTCAATATCTGTTGTGTCTATAGAATACAGATTACGACTCTTCTTCAAATGGATTGCCTAGGTCTTGCAGACAGACAGTTTCTTGACCCTCTCCAGGAATGTCTTTTGAGCTTAAGGGGTTTGCTCATGGTGGACTGTTCGCTCTTGTGCTTTTTTGGTTTGTACTTCAGTTTCATATAGTGGCACCAGATGGCTAACCTCAAATCCAGGGACCATCCATCTCCTCAGGGCAGATGGATTCTCTGTGAGACCAACAGCTCCACCGTCTAATATAGTAAAGTTAATTGTAGGGGAATGTACACCCAGTTGATCTAAGGTGGAAGGACCATCAGAATTGAGACTGGTTTCAACAATATAGGTCACCAGTTTAGAAAGAGCCATAGGAAAGATGGCTGATTCACTCTGTGACTCTTTTCAAGCCTTCTGAGGTGGAGTTTCTCTCTGTTGTAAAGATGAATGAGACACAAATGATGGTATTTAAGCTCCTGTGCAATGGCATCAGCACCACTTAGTTGAGCTAATAATTTAATGCCATTCAGTGTTTGTGCACATTCATGTAGTCTGTCATTCAGGTGCATTGTCATTACCTGACATAGGTCAGATTCAGGAGACATGTTATCACAAAGAAAGCAAACCTGATCATCTAGACTTTTCTGCAACATGGTTCTGCGATGCTTTGTTAGCCTTCATCTGTCTCACTACATTGAGCATCAGATTGTTGCTTCTGGGCACGAAGTAACTTTGTGTTGACATTTATAGACATTTGTAGTGATACTTCGCTTGGTTCCTTCTCAAAGTAGCTTCTATACCACCACCTTCATCCAGTCGTTCCAGGTCCAGGGTCATTGGCATTTTGTTGATCTTGTGAAAGAGTGGAATGTTGGGTGGCAATCATTTTATGGCCATCATGTTGAGAAACATGATGGGTAGGTGGTGATTGTAGGGGTTCCTTTGTGTCTATCTGACAAAGACAACATTTCATCCAATCAGTCGGCCTCTTGGCTGACATGGGATTTTCATTTGCAATTTTGGGGGTTTGTTGTCTGATTCAGGCCGAGAGGTTATCCTTTTACCTCCTCAATCATAGATATAGTATACATTCAGGTATGGGATACAACTAGGTTTGGGTCGCCTACACCTAGCCTGATCATTTATTCCCGTGCAATTTAAGTCCTGTGTGATCTGTACACCTTCCAGGAGAGCATACATGAACAAATCATGTATTGCCCCACTTACCCTTGGCTCGGATCTCACGCGCTGTCACATCCTGTCAATTTAGGTGCTGCTATTTAACTACATCTACCGTAATTCCTCAAATAAAAACTGGTAGTCAAATAAACGCCGGGCCTCTGATAGTGGCCGGGGGCATGTTCAACACGGACAAATAAAGGCTGGTGAAAAATTGTGTGGATAATCTCCTAGGTACCTTTCATACAATGTGCATTCCAGTTAAGCGTAATGTACATTTCTATCACTTTAACAGATTCAACAAAATATTCATGCTATTTTCGGATTATGGTACTTATCTAAAGCAGCGATACTCACTGCTCCTGCGAGCTGCATTATTTAGGTTTTAGTTCCAAACCTAATTTAGCACAAGTGACGCTTCTCACTACCAGGTTGTAACGCTAACTCAAGGTAGTCGAAACTTGGGTTGGATGGAACATTTTACGGAATGACAGCTTGCGGGAGCAGGAAATAGTATCGCTAAGTATAATTGTCCTACTGGTATTTCAGTCAATGCGGCTGTATGTTTTACTCAGCTTGGTGTTGTTTGTATTAACGTACATGTAGATGGCAGTAACTACATTGGAAATAACATGGCTCCCATTCAGTGCAAGCGATTGAATCTTCCACAACTTTTTTCAACTACGTATTGGAACGGTTACAAGAATTGTTGAGATTGCATTAACAACGTAATGCAGCAATAAAAGGCAAACTGGAACAAGGATTGACATTAAAATATAGCCAATTATACTTATCAAACAGAGGGAATCAAAAATAAAGGTCTTTATTTGAGGAAATACAGTATTAATGTCTAATTGATGAGGGGTTGTTAGACAGCATTTGGGACACTAAACTTAGCTATACTATTACTACTAGTCAAGAACTACAGTGTAAGTAAAACTAGTTCAGCTGACACTGAACCCCATACTGAGTTCCACAGCAGTGCCTGGTTATGTAATGATGTTCACTCTATTAAACAAAACCTTCCTTAACACATTAAATTGTGCTCTGACAGAAATGGTGTCCATCATGAAAACAGGGGCCGTCTTGAATTTTTGAGTGGCACACACCTTTTTCATGAGAATGTTCCTTGAAAAATATGTGTACCAAATTTGATGATAGCATCACCATTTGAAAAATTGATGTAATGATTCAAGAGAAATGACGGCCATCTTGAAAAAATGGCCACAATGTTGAATTTTTGGGTGGCCAACGCCTTTTCCCCAAAGTGACCCTTAAAGAGTATCTGTGGCAAATGTCATGGTTGTATACCAATTTGAACGATTCTCTTGAAATATGCCAATAACCTGTTGCACTAATATGCATTTTCGGCCTATAGTGTTTTAAATAGAACAGTGGCACGAGTCCATGCTTTAGTGTTGCTGGCAACCCCATATTAAATATGTTAAAGCTAAATTGGCAAGGAGTATTGGAATATTGAGGAAAGCTAAGCATGTCTTGAATAAGAATGCACTGTACATATTGTACAATTCACTTGTGATGCCTTATTTGAATTATTGTGTTGAGGTTTGGGGTAACACCTACAAAACTGCTTTACAATCGATATGCACACTACAAAAAAGAGCAATTAGGATAGTAATGTAGGACATTGTGAACATACCAATTCGCTATATCTAAAATTACAGGCATTCAAATTTATATATTTGGTGGATTTTAAGATTGCACAAATTATGTAAAAAGCTAGTAATAAACAGCTTCCTGTAAATTTACAACAACTGTTTCTAAACAGAGATGGGAGTTGTAACTTAAGAGGGGAGTTAAATATGAAACAAAAAAATGCCAGGACAAAGCTCAAAAGTATGTGTATTTCGACATGTGGGGTGCTTTCATGGAATAATTTGAGTGATTCAATTAAACAGTATTACTATGTTGGAATATATATACATGTTTTATTTTTGAAAAATACAGAAACGAGGAAAAAGTAGCGTTAATTTGATTATTGTGGGTTGGTTGTTCCTGGCTGGATGAAATATTACATGATTGGAGAAATTGTATACATAAGTATATATAAGTAATTGATATAACTAGTTGATTTCCTTGTGGGTAATGAGTAAGATTGAATAATTTTACAAATGTTATTAAACCATATTAATCAATTAATATATCTTATTATTTCCTTAACCACACATTGCAATTTCATTACAATTCACCAACGTTACGATGAATATACAACAATTATTCAATGCATTGGAAAGAGCAGTGCACACTATTATTTTGAAAAGATTATAATCCGCGTTCAAGTTGCTAGCATAATATCGGGTTGCTAGAAGAAAGGTGAAGATAGCGGTGTCTATTGGATATGCAGAGAAGTAAATGAAAAACCAAAATTAACTGGAATAGAGAACAAGCACAACATTAAAAATATGTTGAAGCCTCTGAAATACACTTGTTGTTGATGTGTATAGTTTTTCAATTTTGTTACCAAAACATAATTAAAATTGTCTGGATTTACCGTGCAGCAGCCTGCATTCGATTGAACGATAGTATGCTTTAAGAGCGAGCGTTATATATTCCGCTATTCACATAATAATTAAGATCTCCTCCCTTTTGCAATTTCTCTGTCCTACTCCAAGACCTAAATCATTTGTGGCTGTGCAATGTGAATGCATAACTATACAATCTAGTGGAAACACAGTACTGTAATCGAACCTATTATCTTGGTGTTGAAAGCGCCACGTTATAAGTAACATTACCAACCGGGCTACAGAGGATAATAAATAATAAACTATGCTTGGTTGTAGAAAGCTTGTGCAATATATTGATAGCGATTAAAACAACGAAAACCTAGCTTACGTTATACTGGATGGACTAAACCATGCATGTTGTTCGATGATGCTTAGCAAAACCTTAGCGGAACACGACCAGCCTCCGAAGGAAAAGCTATGCAGTGTATTTTACGTAGTAAGGCGAACCGTTATGTGATCGAAACTAAATAACTATTAGCTTCATAAATAAAAAAGTGTTTTGCTTACCAGTCTCGGCTTCAGAGCAGGATTCTTCTTCTAGTTAGTTAGAAATATTGCGTTATGAAGTTAGCTTTCTACAGTATAAAATCGGATTCGAAAGCGACAGCAAAGATGGCAAATGCATGAAGACCACTCACTCAGGCCTTTTACTATTGACAAAAGACGGTCAGTTCCGCGCTTATTAAAGGAGTGGCTATGTCATTGGCAACTAGGTCTAGTCTACTTCGCTCATCCATTTAAAGAAAAAATCAGGGTTGTCCACGAGTGATATTTGATCACATCCCGGTCCAAAAGATGGTCGTCACTTGGCACAAACAAAAAAAGTATCCACTTACTTATTATTTTAACCCGTCATTTAAAAATAATACCCAAAGTCTAACTTCGAAGAAAAACCAAAAGGACATTTTTACTTTCCTATTTTGACTTCGTGGCTATGTGGTTAGGGCGATGTCAAACATAATTATTGCGTATACTCCCTCAGCTGGACGGAGGTGTAATAACACACAGCAAACAATGGTAGTAGTGTTGATCCCGGTAAGCACAAGGGTGCATTCCATAGACTCCCATTCATTTTGGCGTCACTCTGACAACGAATAAATTTACATCTGAAGCATTTAAAGACTATTGGTCCATTGTTTATTTCTAAAAAACACGACAATATATAAAAGGCACCATTACTTCGTGTCTCACGTTATGGCCCCGTAGCAGCCGTTTTTGTAAAAATAGGTTTGAGGCTGCGCAGTATGCTCAGCTACCACCGCTAAAGTGCTTCACTTGCTCGCCATTGAAGTCAATGGCGTGGCTTGGTCCATTTTATATAATGGTACTGTCTATGTTTGACATGGAAATGGGCAATTTTCAAGTTCCCTCCAATATTGTTAGAAAAGCCGATCCACAACCTGTCGCAATCTTTTCTAAGGCACAGTCACCCAGAGAACTAAGAATGCAAGTTTAATATTCAATGCAAGTTTAATAGGCACGGTGGCCTAGTGGATATCACTGTGGCCTCACAGCAAGAAGGTTCTGGGTTCGAACCCCGGTTGTCCCGGGACTTTCTGTGTGTAGTTTGCATGTTCTCCCCGTGCTCCGGTTTCCTCCACCATCATCAGAAAACATGCAGGTTAGGTTTTCCAGTCAGTGCCCCTGACAAAAGCACGGGCTTAGATCTGGAGTTGGTCCCCGGGCGCTTTAAATGGCTGCCCACTGCTCTCTTGAGGGATGGGTTAAATGCAGAGAATGAATTTCGCTACATGTATGTGTAGGGACAAAATAAAGTACCTTTACCTTTATTCTCCCATGTAATGCACAGGCATGTAGCAAAGGGGAAAAGGTGATGACAATGCAGGGGGCCCTGAAAGAGAGAGGGCCCTGGAACATAATATATTATTTATCTTATCAATAGGTTTCTTGCAGGTTTACTTTCATGGGGTACTGAAATCCTGGCTACACCCCTGAGAATGCATACTAAACAACAGTAAGTAAAAATGAAGTAACCCTAGACAGAATCATACATTTGGAATTACACTCATACCTAAGAGACAAAAAAAGATTGACCATCACTCTGTTAGTTAATAACAGTCTCACACATACCATGAATATTTCACATTTGAATTGTTTATTAAACAATGTCGATTTTACTTCTCCAATCTTCTCTTCAACAGTGTGACAAAGAGTGGACATTAAGGACAAAAGAACGGAGGATCAAGAAACGTAGATGAACCAGAAGGAGGAAGAGGAGGTAAGGAGCACAGAGTACATAGCAGCTGACTCCCACCTTACTTATGTTCAATCAGTCATATTAATTACATTAATAATTATAATAAAAGTATGGACACTGACTGTAAGAACATCTTCAGCAAAGAACCAACAGGAATCATCAAAAACAAAGAGATTTAAAACCATATCTCTTGTAAGTGGAAATGTTTTTGTTTTGTTTTTTAAAACAAAATATTGTAACACTTGATGTTTGTATTAACATATTATTAAAGTATCAATGTATATATTTTTTGTTGTAACCGTATTTTAAAAAGTATGGTGACCAGATGTTCTGCATGCTGATTGGTTCGATTTGTTGGGTCAATACATGACATCACTGCATTTTATTTATTTATCTACTTTCATCCCTTCCCCAATACACACACACCCAAACACACAGTCACAAACACACAGAAGCACACACATACATTTTTTATTCCTTATTTCTGTCTCTGGAAATCTACTGAATTAGAGGAGTTTGCAGTGGTCCCCAGTAGTCTGTCTTGTTTATAAAAGAGTGTATGCTCTATTGCATTGTGACAGTTTTAAAAACACAAGTCAGTATTAAGCTGAGTACTAAACAATGTATTGATTAAACCATTCCACTACTTACGAAGATTCAGCTGTTTTTAGGATGTAAATATCAACTTACTGATATTTAAAAGTCTCAGTCACTATCTTTTAATGTGTTTATCAAATGTATAGTAGGATGAGGCACAATCAGCTATCTTATACATTGTTCCACCCTTATAGAATGCAGAGTCCAGTTCTAGGTAACACCACTAGGTGTTGTAATGGCATTAATTAGAGAACAGACACACAAGACGAGTCACAGACAAAGGTTGCACAATTGTCTGGATTAAAAAAAAACTCTGTCCCTCAAATGTCCCTCAAATGGCAATCTATTCCCTATATATCTTATTTGTGACCAGGTCCTATCAGAGCCGTCAACAGTAGAGCACTATATCACTAACGAAATGCCCTTTCAGAGAGCAACAATGTTTTTATAGATAACTGTACAATGCATGGCTGCCCTGCTTTAATCAAGTCCTTTAATAAGTGACATTGCAACATCTGGTAGCGTTGCACAGCCACCTGGACTGTCTGGATGATAGTATGAGAGCAATGTTACATGTTCTTTAGAATAACACTGAGAAAAACCTCCATAGGCCAATCCATAGGTGGAAAAAGACCTATTAACAAACTTCTGTCTTCATGTTTCTACCTCACACATAGAAAATAATAATAAATCAAAAAAATCAAAAACATAAAAAACACCCTGTTGTTACTATTATTCTAAAAACTGTTTCAATTGTTACCAAGTGTCCATGTGATAATATATCTACTTTTGTTGTAAGTTCTGGACACCTGGTTATATTTTACATGTTTGGCTGTACAGTGTGTCAGAAACTCATTCATATTCTGTGTAATATGAATATCAGGGCGGAGTGTTGTGTAGTGACAGAACCCATATAAAGTAGCCTACATAGTGAAGTTACACCCCTATCTCCCATCCTCTCTTAACATATCTAAGATCAGTCTACCATACATAAATATACAGTACATTACTCTATGTGCGTGTTCGACAGAAATACACACTCGTAAGACTGTCCTGTTGCTAGAATGTGGACTTTTTTAGGTTGGTGTTGATGATGTGTGGGCATGCACGCAATAGACTGAAGAAATTGGAGGGTTTGCAAGCATTCATTCAAATAAATATAAAACCAAAAAATGCAACCCAAGTTGAACGTATGTACAAAACAAAACAGCAGGACTTGACTTTCATAAACATAGAGAGACATTTACAGTGAACTTCAGTCATATCAAGATGTACTGTATGTGCATTATCAATGATAATGTTATAGAGCTACAGTATGTAACACACTACATACAGTACATGCCTGCACATACAGAAATAACTTCTTGAACAAAAAAACTATGTGCATCTGAAATAGCAGTCTATTGCCTATATAGTATTTAATATATAGTTTAGTGCACTATAAAGAGAAACAGGTGCCATTTGGGACAGAGATACATGTTAAAGTATACTGTATAGTAGAAGAAGGCATTAAGGAAATATTGCTGAAATAAATACAAATAAATTAAATAATATAAAACAGTGTGTTAAAAACATTAAAACTCTGTTAAATACAACAAATCAACAATAAACATAAAACATCCATACCAAGTCAAATCAGCTAATACATTACTTCTGTACAGCTCCAAAACACAATGCCAATGGTCTGACTGCCTGTAGCCCGTAGCAGACAGTTATTGTACATTTGTAAATAACAAACAGACAGGTTCTCATACAGACACACAGAAGTAGACAGATCTTCGTTCAGACTCTGAGAAACAGCAGTGTAGAGGTGAACATTTGTGGTCTTGAGGATGTGTTGAGGATCATGTGGAGGGGGGGGGTGCTTTCACGGTAGAGGTTGCAAGGCCGTCTCGAGGGTCAGTGGGTAAAGGAAACATAAAGGACCTGTGAATTAGGAGGATTGGTTGTTTGTCATCAATCAGTAGATGTTAAGTCTCACAGGATGTCCTGTGGTATGATGTCTGACATCCTTTCCTGGTTTGGCAGACACGGTTGATTGGCAGTGATGCAGGTGAGCCGCCTTCGCCGTTTAAATAAAAACATAAAAAAGGTAGTGACATAAACCAATTAGTGACAACAGTGTAGATGGACTGACGGTCTTCAATGGCAGTTTGAATCAGCTTGTGGCTGGCAGCTGATTGGTGGAATGACACCCTGATTCCAGAATTCAAAGCAAATCAGCAGGGAGAAGCAGAAATGAATGGTTGTTGTAGGCATAGAGGTGTGGAAGGGGACAGCACCAAAATATGTCTTAGTGTGAGAGCCGTTTAAGTAGGAAGGGAGTCACACGGCTGTTTGTGCATGTCCGTCATTTTGTCATTTGGTTATGTTAACGTGTACCTTATTTATGAATGCTGACCCAATGTACTGTGTTGGTTTTAGCCATGGGTCAACAACCTTTAATATTGTCTGTATGGATTTGTTCTATACAAGTGTGTGTAAGTGAGTGTCTGTGAGGTAACATGTGAGTATATGTAACCCTGTACATCTGTGTGTGGGGTGGGAGTAGAGGCTCCTTCAGGGTGGCAGATGGTTCTTCTGTGCTCTGTGGATAAATGTTTTGGAGCAGGGTTTAGGGTCACTGGAACAGGGTTTAGTGGGCCTGGAACAGAGTTAAGGGGGACTGGAGCAGGGTTTAGTGGGCTGGAGTAGGGTTTAGGGGCTGGAGCAGGGTTTAGGGTAACTGGAACAGGGTTTAGTGGGCTGGAGTAGGGTTTAGGGGCTGGAGCAGG